>OX359285.1:23326218-23568718 GCA_947179155.2 Hedera helix
AAAAGTGAATTATAGGTTTAGATTCGGATATGATAACATGCGAATTTGTTTATTTTCTTTAGGAAGAATTACATGATAGTGTATATGATGGATATATCTATATGCCGCATGTAACATATTGAGAGTTTGTTCTTAATGAGTCTATTTTAAGTGGTTTGCATGAACATAAAAGAACTAGCTGAAATAGGTTTTTTATTATTTTTTGATAAAGGTTAATAAATAGTTAGACATTCTCAGTTAATAATTCTATATAGTTAATTAATTAAAAAGGAAGTGAAGAGATTTAAAAGAAGCATTAGGGGAAATTATAATCTTAACTATTTTTAAATTGATTTAATCATTTTTATTTAATTTAGTTAGTAATTTTAATTAGATTTTATTTTATAAATTTATTGTAATTGTTTAAATAAATTTAATTTGATATTAAATTAGTGTTTGGTAATAATTATTTTTAATTCCATATGGGTTTGACACTCTCTTTATCATTATATTACTTGTGTGCCACGTATACTTGTGTGTAAATTCCTATGTAAAATTAGGCAAACAATTGTTCGAAGCATTAGCATGTAAGACATTCATCGCAACATTCATCCAAACCATTCACACCATATATAGATAAGAAAGGAAAATAATAAGATTGTACGCAACTTAAGCCCTCTAACATCCCCAGCAGAGTCGTCAATTGTCGACGCCGGGAAAATTTCCTAATTTGTCATGTTTCTACCCTTTTTAAGATTACAATTTATTATTTCATTAAGGGTGATTTTTAGGAAAAAGCCGACAAGGTTTCAAAATGTTGATTTTAATGATGGGCTAATTAGACAGAGCCGCTAGTTGGTAAAGAATTAAATGGATGTACCAACTGATCAGGATTTTTAAAATTTTGCAATCGAAAGGCCCATTATGTGACTCCGTAAAATTGGTCTCGAAACCGAGATTCATAGAGTTCGGGAATTTGCTTAAGCAAAGTGAAGGTGTTAGGAACCCCCC
Source organism: Hedera helix (assembly GCA_947179155.2). Lineage (NCBI taxonomy): Eukaryota > Viridiplantae > Streptophyta > Magnoliopsida > Apiales > Araliaceae > Hedera > Hedera helix. Next base: position 23,327,209 of record OX359285.1, read on the forward strand.
CCCCCCGACTTTCGTGATAACATGGTTACTGCGTCTTAATGTTTTCCTGAGTGTGTATGTGTGTGTGATTTGCAAGAAAATCTAGAGTATCAATAACTAACTTTGAATCGAAATTGTGAGAAGTGCATTATTTTGAAAGTAACTTCAAGCCTTTTTGAGCATATGTGCGAATGATTGATTTGAGAAAGGGTTCATTTTAGCTCTAATTTAATAAAAGCCTTTTTATGGTGGCGCTTTTAGAAAACATAGTTTTCAAACCCTTTGCCAAATAGGAATCAAGATTCTTCGTCGCTTTTAGTTTTAAGCTAAAATCGTTTTACTAATCCAACGCGATTTGATTTTAAAAGATCTTTGTCATTTTGTTTAAAAATCGTTTTTGGTGACAAATGGAAAATCAAGTATCAAAATAGGGTTGGGGCAATCCGTGGGCATGAAAGCCGTCTCAATAGCCCTGAACACCTACAATCACAATTTTCACTATCACGGGACCTTAAATCCAGTTTTCATGGGATGGAACCCTCGATACCAATTTAAGGCCCAAATTTACATTTACAATGATCAAGTAATAACTTTACAACCGAAATCGCGTCCATCGTGAAAATTATGCCAAGATCCATTTCAAGGATCCTAACTCCAATATTCCAAGGCTCACATTTGATAAATAATATATTCAAATATTAAAAGGAGATCTAAGAAAAGGCTCCCGTAAACCCTATCTCGTAGATTTCAAAATCGAAGTCGACATCGCGAGGGACTATATGTATTAATGAGATCCATTAACGGAACTTAGATTCATGGGAATAAATCCGTGGATCTAAGATTCCCCAAATCTATACAATAACATAATCAGGATTCAAATCAAGAAATATATCCCAAACTGGCTAGCAGGTGATTCAATTTTTAGAATCCTTTGACAACGGGTAGGTGGGACACCCTTACCACTAGATATGCCCATGTTATACTTGGAAAACAATTTAGGTACTGTTACCAGTGAAGAATCTTCATCAAGACTGGATATTAGTGAGGACTGATAACCTCTAATGTCAGCACATGATGTTCCAAATCCCAATTTGATACACAACTCATCTTTATAAGCCATCTAAATCTATGTAACTTAAGGATCAACAAAATAGGCATCATATATATAGACTCGAAGTCTCAGCTTCCAAACACGATGTCGACGCCGGGAAAAGTCGTTTCCTTTTTTTAATAATTACCCTTTCCAATTTTAACCTTTGGATTTAAGATGTGATTTTGAAAAAGGGTCGGCTTGAGTGTCGACGGGGTTTGAAATGTTGATTTTATGATGAGCCAATTGACCAGAGTCGCCAGTTGGTATATTTGAAATGGATGTACCAACTCATCCGAATTTTGTTTTCGTAATTAGTTTGCGAATTAATTGGTCTGCGAACCGAGATTCATAGAGTTCGGGGGCTTGCTTAAGCGAGGGAAAGGTGTTAGGCACCCCCCGACTTCCGTGAAAACACGGTTACCGCAATCTTGATGTTTTCCTATCCTTTTTAAAATTCTAAAACATGTGTGTGTGTGTGTGTGCGCGCGCGCGTGCGTGCCTAAATGATTGTTTGTGGTGAATTTTGCATAAAGTCGCTTTGATTTTATATGGCAAACGTGCTTTATTTAGAAAGTGTTTTGAAACGTCCTTTGACCCAAATGACAAGGCTTTGTTTTTTTTTATAATTGATTTTAGCTTTGAAAACGACGAGGTTTTTTTATTAGGTGTCGTTTTTAGAAAACAAGAGTTTTTAAACTTTCGTCAAATAGGAATCGAGACTATACATTGCCTTCTAACAGTAAAGTCAAATAAAATGAAGGCAACTTCTAGGAGCTTTTTAACCCTATGCACCAAAGTTTAATGAAAACGTTTATCTATTTTTACGAAACCATTTTTTATGATATTTCAAAACCGCTTGTAACCTTTTCGTCAAACAGGAATCGACGTTCACTAAAACTCTTAATTTTAAACCTCGTGATTCTAATATCCTAGTTTGCTTGATTTTATGAAAATCTTCGTCTTTTCATTCCCAAAATTATTTTCTCGTGTCGAAAGGGAAAACCAAGCATCAAAATAACGTTGGAGCTATTCATGGGCATGTGAGCCATCAAAATAACCCCAAACGCCCACAATCGCACATTTCACTATTATAGGGCCTTAAACCCGATTTTCGATATCGATATCGATATCGCTTTAAGGCCCAAAAGATAAATTTTATATCGAAATGACTAATAACAAGAATTACAATTAACCCAACAGTCCATCCTCGGGATTCTATTAATAGCCTTGAATCGGTATTTCAAGGCATTAATTTCATCCCTAGGCTCACAACCGCAATATCACAATAATATATTAAAACTAATCAAATTGCCCACATGGACATCATCGGAATGCTAGGCCGTAAAAATGCACGCAACATGCTCCTTAGCCCACCTCAATCCGGCTGATTTTAATGAATCAAACCCCAAATATTGCAACGAGGTCAATCCAATAAAATCATATTTACTCAATTAAATGAAATCTAGATCTTATAACCGGAGCTCACAAAGGTGAGTCCAAATTATAAATCTAACCCAACAACACAAATATAACCGGCAGAAATGCTCAAATAATACACGGAATCAAATATCAAATAGCACAATTCAACAAAATAACAAAATAAACGGTAGATTTATTACAATAAAGTTGAAACCGTACAAATCGAGTTTTTCACCTAGAATTCGGAAGGAGAGCCGAGAGAAGCCTTAATACACCGTGGATCTAGCTTTTGACACTCAAAGATTACACAAAATAGAATAGATCTACTATTTATAGCACTTTCCCTAACTAGACTAACACTCTCTCACTCTAAAATCGGATTTCTCTCTCTTTTTCCTTTTCCCTGTCGCCTCCTTTCTCTATTTTTTCTCTCTCGGATCCCCCTCTTTCTTCTCCTTCGCGTCTGATGAAAAATGATATTGGAAGTGGCGATGTAAAACTCAGATCTTGGCTGCAGGTGCAGTTGCGGCCAGCCGCAGTTCCATTTGCGGCTGCGACCGGCTTCGATGCTGCCTCGATTCTCGTATACTGATGTCAGTCTTTCGTTTTTTTCGCTGGAAGGCTCGTATTTTGCAATCCGGGAATTCCTGGGAAACGTGCCATATTGTTTTGGGAGGCTCGTTCGGAGGGCTGCGACTTGATATAGAATTTGCTCTTTGTGCTTGGCTTCTAGGGGGCACTGCCCCCTTATACCCCCGCCAGCTCACCGGCGAGCTGGGCAGCCACTCGTTCGCCGGGGAGCGAGACCTCCTACTACCGTAAGCGTAGTGGCCATTTGTCGTCTTTGGTGATCAAATCAGGTTCTTTTTGGATCATCTGTTTGCGGCTTTGACCGTAAGTCGTTGGGGTGACTTTGTGTTGGGGTCTACCTTCCTTTTCGCATGTCGGGTCAAGTGACGATTTTGCCCTCCTACCAGGGTTAGTAGAGAAGTGCAAAATTTGGGTGTCTACACACGATAGGTATAATTGAAGGTTACCAAAGTATACTTGGAATCATATTTTGGTTTATCTATAAATAAGAAAACCCTAATCGGACTAGTACTTATATAGTTTTTATATACTGTGCATACATTAGCTACGCAGTATAATTTATTTATACTAGTATTTGTTTTTAACTAAGAGACAATTTAAATAGGAAACTGATATTTCCACATAAAAAATTGATATTTTCACATGATCCTTCTCACATGAATAGTTAGTGGGTGCCACTTTTATGTGAAAGAGAATCATATAAAAATATTATTTTAACATGTGAAAATATCAGTTTCCTTTAAATAATACTTCTCAGTCACTCGCTTAATACACTATATACTGTAAGCAACTACAATTGGTTCATCCTCATTTTATGCTTTTATTTTATTTTTATATTTGACTTTTCCTACATTAAGTCAACTTTAGTTGTTTATCAATTTCAATCAAAAATCGGAATTAGTATTGTAGTTTTATAAGAAAACAAATATGAGTAATATAATTTCACAAGCTATCGAATGGATTAATAGTTCTCCCATTTTAAGCTATCAAATGAATTTTGGGACTAATAGTCCCATATTAAAGTATTAATAGATTGTAGAATTTAATAGTCTCAAGTAGAGTAAAATTTAAACAAATAGTCTAATCTCAAGCATTCTTTTTGGAAACAAACATGGTCAAAGAGTCTAAAGATGCCCAACTAGACAAAGAGTTTTACTCTTGTTATGTTTAACCAATAATTCGGTCAATAATAACATTTGAGAATGAATTTAGTGTCTCGAGACCCAATCTCATCTTGTGCCTGAAGTTCCATATTAGGTGAGTATGCAAACCAAAGTGGCAGGTAGGGAAGGAGTCATTCGTCTCAAGCCATTAGGAGAGGCAATGGGAGTGATACATATGTAGGCATGGAGTTCGACACACTTTGCTCCCCAAACATCGACGACAAAAAAGCTCGTTCAAGCAGACGGCGTAACCAATCTTTGTGTGGATCATCAATAATAACATCTAATAAGTCCTCCTTTGAAATTTCCAACATTTGTGAAAGTGTAATAATAATTTAAGGATAATCTACATCTGTTCTTGTCCCGATTGGCATGTGCATTGACAAGAAGAGTCCACATTCAGAAAATTTGTGGAAGAAACTATGTAGTAGTTATGATAATTTACCTCTTGTTACCTCAGCCTCGTGAATATTCTGTATTACTTGGCCAATAATGACTTGAAATTTTTGAACCTGAGTGATATTAGTGGATATTACTGAGGGCCGATCACCACTAATGTCAGCACATAATGTCCCAAATCCCAATTTGATACACAACTCATCTTTAGAAGCCATCTAAATCTATGTAACTTAAGGATCAACAAAACATGTATCATATATATAGACTCGAAGTCTCAGCTTCCAAACACGATAGGTATAATTAGTGGTTACCAAAGTATACTTGGAATCGTATTTTGGTTTATCTATAAATAAGAAAACCCTAATCGGACTAGTATTTATATAGTTTTTATATATTATGCATATATTGGCTACACAGTATAATTTGTTTATACTAGTATTTGCTTTTATCTAAGAAACAATTTAAATATGGAACTAATATTTCCACATAAAAAATTTAATATTTCCACATGACCCTCTCACATGAATAGTGAATGGGTTCCACCTCCATGTGAGAGAGACTCATGTGGAAATATCATTTTAACATGTGGAAATATCAGTTTCCTTTAAATAATACTTCTCAGTAACTCGCTTAATCAAATACAATTTGGTTCATCCTTATTTTATGTTTTTATTTTTTTTTATATATTTGACGTTTCCCACATTAAGTCAACTTTTATTATTTATCAATTTCAATCAAAAATAGGAATTAGTATTGTAGTTTTATAAGAAAACAAATATGAGTAATATAATTTAATAAGAAAATAATCAAAATTAGAACATCTTATCTAATAATAATTAGTTTTCTTTTATTCATATATATATACACACACACACACACACACACACACACACACACACACACATAAATACAAGTTTAAGTAAAATTAAATTATATTACCACTTAGATAATATAATTTGAGAAGAAAAGAAAACAATCAAAAAAATAATCTAACTCACATAAATTTGTTACTATTATAAAAATATAAATATAATTATAGTTTCAAGTATGATAAATATTAAATCACTATTTAGGTTGTATTTATTATAGTTTTGAATTAAATACTATCATGCATATAATATTTAATACATATTAATTTTTGGGCCTGTCTTATCGTGGAAGACGAATTCATTGTAACCCGGTATCGTGGGAGAATACTGTCTTAAGGAAAGTGTGGTCAACCATTCGATTCAGGCGGTACTATTATTATTTTCTAGAATTTCTGCAACGTTATATGGCGAAAATTTCCAACAGTTATGAAGTAGCAATGACGAAAATAAAAATTTTAGAAATGCTAACATCACTTGCAGGTTATCCGGTTAGGCGACGAGGCAGCATTGGACCCAAGGCATTTTGGGGTGAGGCAACGCCGGCACGATAGGAAGCCCAGTGTTGAGTTGTTATGTGTTCGAGCATTGGACGTTCGCGTAGGCTAGTAAGGCGTATGAACGTGCGCTGTAACGCCATATCAATAGTTTGTAACCTTGTTTAATGTTTAAATTTTGAAATAAAAGGAAACATTTTAAGACATAAATTAAGGTAATGTAAACCAATATTTGGCGTCAATTATGTGGCTAATTAGTATGTCAATGCGAACTTAATTGTGTAGGCCATTTGAATGGCGATTTGGAGTAAACTTATAACAAGTTCTTAAGGCAAGTACCCTTAAACTTTTTCACAAGTTCTTTAACTTCATTCGACACGTGTTTTTATGATTGTATTATAATGTTAGAAGTTCAAATTTTCATGATGCTTTTATATTGTGTAATTCCTAAAAATCATCTTCAGGATCAGTTTCAACCTCATATTCCCCATTTCCTGTGCTAGCAGCGTGAATAGGCTCAGTAACTACCATTTCTTCATCATCCTCAACAGTTAGTTATTACCATTTTTTTAGTCCTTTAATTTTGAGAACTTTGGTCGAGTGGAAGGAAAAGAGAAGTGGTGAGCAATCTTTGTAACACCCCCAAATATGGGCCCACACAACCCAAACTTGAGTTGTCAAAAGACTACAACAAAATTATTACAATGTTTAACAATACAGTATATAATAATACATAACTAAGTCTTCACTATTATTGCTACACTATTTTACAACACGTGGAGACTATGATAACTATCCCTCGGACTCTCACTCTATTCCCCGACTAGACCCAGCTACGTTCTCATCTCCTGTTGAAAAACAATGGAACGAAAAGAAAGGGTGAGCTCAAATAGCTCAGTAAGAAATATCATGACTAAGATAATGACGAATAAATTATCATTAGCCTTCAGCAGTTGAGTTCTTGATAGAATACAATAGACTACAAGGTTTATATCAAAAAATGCAGTTAAATTCTTGAACAATGTTCAGATCAATAATTGCAGTGGAATGAGCAATCTATTAGAAGAATAATGCAAACTATAGTGTCCACTCGCTTCTCTTTTTAGGAAAAACATCATCAACTTTTATCATCTGAAATACCATTAGTCAAGATAATACAAATGCAGATCAACAGTTCATCTTTGCACTATGGGCCAAAGATATTCAATACAACACCAACGGTCATGATTATACCAGATTCAGCCTTTGGTCATAATCATACCAAACAACAGTTCATCTTTGCACTACGGGCCAAAGATATTCAATATAACACCAACGATCATGATTATACCAGATTCAGCCTTTGGTCATAATCATACCAAAAAACAGTTCATCTTTGCACTATGGATCAAAGAGAACATTCACCACGTGCCATAAAAGACACCGAACAGATGTATCGCCTTTAACCTATCATATGTTCAACTATTATATCGCATCTGTGCCCCCGGCCACAGATATTCACAACAGCTTGATTCTTGATGATTAGTACAAATAACAGTGATATAAATGATGAACAGAAGAAACAGGATAAACAATAAGTATCAGAAGTTTTCTTTGTACAGATTCAAATAATGTCCAAATTATCAACATGATGTGGAGTGAAATTCAAAAATGATATTCAAGATCCACAGTTCAGAATAACGGTTACAGTTCAATAGAAAAGTTCAGAAAATAGGAAGGTTCAATTGAAATGATGAAGTGCAACTATTATGGAACATATAATATTTTCAGGAATTATAGAAGCAATAGTTCCATAATAAGTTTCGATTTAGGAGTATGAAAGAAAATAATATCCCTTACCGTAGCAGTTTTGATTAACAAAAGGTGAAGAAAATTAATATCCTTTACCATAGTAAGTTTGAATGATTGAAGATGAAAAAGATGGTATCCCTTATGAGTATAAAGGAAAATAATATCACTTACGAATATGAAAGAAAATGATATTACAAACGAATATGGAATAAAAGTGTCATGTAATAATTCGTGTAGACAAATTATTTCCACACGAGACAAATAAAAAGGGTTATTCACCAACAGACGGTAATCCGCGCCGTAAGGTTATTCCCACAATTTAATACATGAAAATAAATGGCACAAGAAAGAAACGATACTATTTTCGAGAATCAAAGAATGATAATCCCTTTCGTAAGAAAGAAAATAATATCCATTTATGATGATGAAAATAATGATATCCCTTACCTTAGTAAGTTTAAATAATAGAATATGAAAGAAGATGATATTCCTTACCGTAATAATTTAAGAGTGTGAAAAGAATGATATTCCTTACCTTAACACGTGACTGGATATTGATTTAGATGAGGTTGATCAACCTATATATTTTTAATATAATTAGTAATTACCACATATAAATTTCAAAGTGTATGATAACTCGTATAATATGAACTATCAAAATTATATATATTTAACATAATTTTTGTAGTATAATATAACTACTTTTAAATAGTTTTTAAAATAATATTTCAAAATAAATCTTCCAAAGAAAGCTTTTAAAAATGAATCTTCTTAAAGAAGAGTCTTGTAAAGGAAGATTTGTGAATACCGTGAAAAATAGAAATTTATAAAATTACTACTCTTTAATAAAAGACTTACTTGAAAAATTCTTGCACTCCTTTTGGCTTTCAAACACTCAAAATAACCTTTCTATTCTCATAGAAAACTCATAAAATTCTTATAGAAAAATTTTATGTTTTAGGTGTGATTTTTCTATTCAGTTGAGTAAGCTATTTATAGGAGAAAATAAGATATTGTGCAGTGGTAGGTGGCTGGCGTGCTGCACGCCAACCTGAGAAATTCAGGCAGCAGCCTCACCAACCCATGTTCCAGCAAACACAATTCACATTTTAATTTTCATGTGGCCCCCACATAGGGTCCACATGTTACTATTTAAAAATAATTAATTAATAAATTTATATTTTTTTAAAAAAAAAAATTCGTGGATTCTGCATATAAAATAAAATAATGCTACAACAATAATTCAACAATAATGTAATAAACACATTACAAATTACTATCAATTTAATAATATAAATTACAGTGTATTTGCTACTGTGACAATTATTAGGTTCAATAATTTTAAACTACAGTAAACCAACAATTATTGAGCCAATGATATGAAATACAGTGTAACGACAATTATTGAATCAATAATGCAAAATACTGTGTAACAACAATTATTGAATTGTTAACATAAAATATTATGCAGTGACAATTATTGATGAAATGATGCGTAACAGTTATGGTGTCAATTATCAGACCAATAATATGAGACACTGTGCAATATTGTGTGCTATTGTAGAGTACCGCGTGCTACAGTAAAATATCATAAATTACCGTATGCTACTATTCTTTTATCACCGGTATTTTAACAGTTAACACCGTTGACTATTTTTATTTAAAAAGGTTACTTCTGTCGTTTTCTATATCTGACAAATATTCTGCTATGGGGTCCACCAATAAATAGTTATTTCGGCGTCGTCGTACGGCCTGAATATTCCCCGACAAAACGAATACTGTCCAACAAAATAAAATTTGCACATAACATCCTTAACTTTCAATTTCGTCAATTTAACCACATACTGTTTTATGAAAAAAATATATGAAGAAAAATTATATTTTATATTTCATAAAATTCGGGATCTTACAATCTTCATAGCAACTATAGATACTAGTGGCTGTTGTGAACAAGCAGAAAACTAGCTGGTTTGTTAAACCTTAGCACCATCAAAGTAACTGCAGTCCCTTACTATTGTATATAAGGTATCCAATGTTCTCTTTCATGACTAATCTGGTATGTTGTTGTTGTTGAGGTTATTGTTATTGTTGATTGTATTATATCTACGAACCATGAATGGCCCGAAAGCCATAAGGTTGGGGGGGAAATAGCTAGGGAGATATGTATTATATGTATATATATGTATGTATAAACTAAAAATATATGGGCTGCACTCATGATGTTTAAAAAAATGCTCGAGTGAGAGGATTGTGTAATTTCCATGAGATACTAACTGTTTGAGCAGTCCAAATGATATTCATGAGTGATAAAATGTAAATCAGTCCATACCTACATGCTTATGTGTTAAAAAGTCATGTTATGATTTGTTAGTTGTGATTCTAGTTCATGTTTTAAAAACGCAAGCCATAAAGAGGTTGTTTTTTTTGTTCAAAAGCATGTAACATAGAATCTATGAGTTTTAAATCATGTATGTAGATTATATAGCAAGGACATGAGGCAAGTGTGCATATAACTTGAGTACCTAAATGCCTAAGACTGTTATGATAGACTAATGTTAACTCATGCTTAAAAATGCCCAAGTAATGGGTTGTTTTGGTGTTAATGAGTGAACTAATTTTACAAGCATGGTAAAGTATATGATAATGAGTTATTATGATGATTAGGAGCTTGCATGAATTCTCAGAGACCCTTTGAAACATAGCTTGGGACTATTGTGAAAAAAGTGTTAAAACCATGCTTAAAACTCTAGATTAGGAACTGCTATAGTCATTCTTAGTGGCTGATCATATCAGTCAGTAAGGGGTCCATGTAATGTCCAGAAAAGATGTTTAAAAGTGATCCTTCACTTTGGTTTAAGACTGTTTGGTGTGCTCCCCAAATTTCATGTTTAAAAGTCATGAAAAGAGGACTTTTGAGGTCAACCAACTCCTAGCTAAGAAATTTAAGAACCTGAACCATATAGGAAAAATTCCATAGCTATTTCATGACACAAATGTACATCAATAGCTATCTAAGCCAAGTCTAGGACTGTTTTGGTGTTTGTCATGCTGAGGTCATGTTTTAAGCTCTAATGTGGACTGTTTTGGATGAAACATGGTACCTGACTATGCTAGACTGTAATGAGCACATATAATGCCACAAATACATGCTAGAAATGATCCCCAAACATAGCCAATACTGGAGTTAACAAAAAGACCAAGTTCATGTGTATCTAGTACACCTAAAGTGAGTTTTAAGAGGCCAAATTGGCTAGACCTCTAAACAAAGTCATGTTATGATAAAAGTAACCTTAGGCAACCTAAATACACATGTCTAGACTATCTAAGTGGCCAAAACTGGAAAAAAACAAAATGAATGTCAAAAACAAACTTGGGTAAAAATGCGTTAAATAAGCTAGTTCGAGCCCTAGAAGATAGATGAGGCTTAACTTATATGAATGGGGAACCTAAACCATTATTAACATACCTTGATATTTGGTCTAAAAGTAGGGCCAGATGGTAGAGCCAAAAGCATAACCAAAAAATTTAAACAAATCACCAAACTAGCATGGAAAATCATTCAAATTATAGAATCTACAGTTGACAGAGAAGGAAAATTTGAGATTTTGCGTTTTTCCTTAAAGCTCAGTTTTGACATCTTAAAAAGGTGAGTTAGAAGTGTCCTAGTCTATTCCAAGTGTTGAAATGTTAATACATACACGAAAATGAGATTTGAGTGTTTAAAAGCTTTAAACTAATATGTTTAGAGGGTCAAAGCCATGAATATATATAGAAAGGCCAGGGAAATGTTAAAAAAAGTCTTAAATAGGTATAATATGAGTGTCTAGATGAGACCAAGTGACCAAAAGTGAGTTTGACATGATAGGACCAAAGTTAAGAAAAACTAAAACTGTGGTGAGCAGCCCAGTTTGAGCCTCAATTTGAGATAAATTTCTTTGCTTTCTTAGTTATCTAAACCTACAAAAAAATATTTTGTTGTATGGTCTACAAGCATGCGCAGGTTTCAAAGCTAAAAACCTAACAAAAAAATTTCAAAAATTCACCAAAGTAGGCTATAAAATCATTTCTGCTTCAAAATTACAGTAGAATTGATAGTATGAACGACCATGTTGAGATATATTGATATTCTGAATTCATAGAAATCTCATTCAATGCTCTCTAAACCATTTGTTGTGATGCGGATTCCCATGTTAATGCTATGAACAAACAACCTTTTTTAAGGGCATCTGATATCGGACGTTATGATTCTGGTGGGCATGTAAAGTGTCATATAGACTGTTATGTTGTGTAGAATATAAGGTACTTAGGCTGATCCCCTAAAGTACAAGTCTAGGGTATATTCAGTGTTTAGCATATGTTTATATCCATGGATTACAGTTTTAGTACTGTTAATTCTAATGCAGCGTTCACTAGTCATTCGACCCTATAACATACAAAAGTCTTATTTTCAAACTAAAAATACTTATAGAACTGTTTTGTTCATTATATTATGAATTGTTCTTCAATCATTAAAAATGTTCGAATTATGTCAGTTGTTAATACTTGTTGAGCAAGCTTTTGCTCACCCTTGTGTTGAATATAATGTTTCAATTAAAATCGAGAAGGCCGGTACCTTCGGGAAAGATAAAAGAAAAGGCAAAGTTACGGAGTAATATTAATATTAAGCGCTTGTTGGGAGTTGTCGTTAGCGCTTCCAAAATTAAACCTTACTTCTACTTTATGAACACAAAATTCAGTATAGTGATAAGCAAGGGTTGATCCCACAGAGTGCAATTTTTCTAGCAATAATTAAGAGAAAATAATAAAGAGATGGTTTTAAATTAATTATAATTAACTAAATAAGCAAAAGTAAATTAATAAGAATAACCAATGAATTAAAAACATCAGTTCTTCGGTTCACTCTCACCCTTACAACTAATAAATCAATCAATCAAAATATATTTCTATCCTTCCATGAAACTAATAACCCTAGGCAACAACAAGTTCTGTTACCCGAAATTTTTCTTAATTTTAATCTAAAAAAACAAACTCTTCATTAGATTATAACCATTATACAACCAAGAACAAGCTCTCTAAATTTAATATAATGGAAGCATTAATAACAAGGAAATTAGATTATTCTAAGCAGTAATCTCATAAGCTTGGACTGTTTAACTTATATCATGATAACCATAGCAATAGAGAAAAGCTTGACCACAATCATCTATCCCTAGTTACTACCAACGATTATGAACAATGTCAATTACATGTAATATAATTCCAAAATCTAGCAATTGATAATAATTTGATCAACTCAACATGCCTAAATTAAATCAATCAAACCAAATATTAAATAAATAATTAAAACAAATTATCATGAATAATTTCATATAAAGAAGGAAGAAATAATGTTACTACATTGATTTAACTATTAATTGCAATCGGGTTTAAAATCCCCTAGAACTGAATTGAAGAACTTAGCCCGACATGCTCTCAATCTTGCCTCCAAATCTTGATGAATGAATGAATGAGTCCCCCAATTACAAAGCTCTAATGTCTATTTATATTACTCTACGAAATCCTACTCCTATAATTGATAGGAGAATTAATTACAAGGTAAATCTAATTAATAGTGGAAATAAAATCCTAATTTGAATCAAAGTTGCTCAGAATCGCATGGTTAAACCCGCGTTGACTTTTCCTGAAATTCGCACACTGTGCCGGGGTGCAATCTTTTATACTGAACATTGCGCCGGGGCACAGTTACTCGGTCGAGGTGCCTTCTGAACTCGTCGTTCGAGCATTCATCTCGGTTACATTGCGTCGAGGAGTGATCTTTCTTCACAAAAACTGTGTCGGGGCTCAATTACTGTTCCTTAGTTGACTTTTGTTGACTTTTTTCCATTTTGCTTATTTCTCCATTTTTTCCTTACAAAATCAATTTAGAATAATTAATCAATGTAATTAGACACAAAGGAATTGTAAAAACTAAGAATTAAGGGATAAAAACATAATTAAATTCATTCATATCACTTGTGCTTAATTAAGCTTTGAATTTATTATAATAAATACTTTAGTTCTATATTTAGTATTGTGTTTGGTTTGTATGAAAAAGTAAAGGTTTAAGAACCTGGGATTATAAGTAAATGTTATTATGTAAACTAAGACAGGTTAAAGTTAGTGAATGAATGAATGGGTATACTGTAGTGAGTATCAAACCCGAGGTAAAGGTAACTTGGATTTGGGGGTGTTACAGGTTGGTATCATAACCGATAGGTTATAAACCTTGGAAGTGGTGGGAAAACCTTAGGATTATGACCTTAAGAAAAGTAGTGAAACTCATTTCTAGTATAAGAGGTGAATTTTGAGAATTCATCTACAAGAAGATAATAATAACTAAATTTTTTAAACATATGTGATATATGACTATATAAATATGTTATATAGAAACTTATTAAGTTTGCTAATATAGTTTTGTAGATGCCTGAAAAGGGAAAATCTAGTAGAGTGGACGAGGTAACCCAAGACATAGCTAAGGATAATGAAGAGATGATAGTTACTAAGCCTATTCAGGCAGCTTGCACAAGAAATGGGAAATATGAGGTAGAAACTGATCCTGAAAAAGATCTTGAGGAGGAGCTGGGGGGGGTTTACTGATGGACCCCACATGGAAGAAGTTGATGTAATCATAGAGTTGACAAACCAGAATTTGGACTTAGAGGCAATAATCCATGATTTGGAGGAAGAAAAGATGGAATAGCAGGCATCTGTAGAATTATTTGGGTCCTTATTAGCACACATTGTAGCTAAGAATGTGGAACTGGGCCAGGCTTTCTTTAATACTATGTATCATAGGGAGGCTCTTAGGCAGGAAAAGGAAGCTCTCAAGCAAGAGATGGAAGTTATAAGGGCTAAGAGGGAGGTTATTCAAGCCTACTTGAAGGAAGCGATAGCTGACAGATTAAGGGTGGAGCAGCAGAGAGAAAAGGCTGTGGACAGGGTCCATGACCTAGAAGTAGAGGTAAGGGGCAAAAATGCCAAAATGGCCAAACTTGGATTTTGTATCTTATCAAAGGTTCAAGAGTTTTAAATTTTTGTAATATTACTAAAAAAATTGGTCCACAGATACTTATTAGAATTAATTCAACTCATAAAAACTCAAACAATTTTTTAAATTTTTTTAAATTTTTATTTTTTTAAAATTTCCTAAAAATAAGAAAAATAAACAAATAAATAAATAAAAATCTAATACCAAAAATACAAAACTGCAAAACCTCCCCCCAAACCTCAATTATGCATTGTTCTTAATGTTTCCTTACATGTTAACCAAAAATACACATGTATAAATCCACATATAAAGGAAATAAGTGACAATATTAAATAGTAAAGAAAAGATCACACATGGCTGGTCTCGCATTGTATTTTAATAAAACAAAATCATGAACACGTTAGAATCATATTAGTACTCAAAGAGAATAAAAATAAAATAAAATCAAATAGTGAACCTAACTAACTAAAAAAAACTAACTCACTAAAAATAATTAAACTACATTAGACAATTAAAAAAAATGTGATGAAAAAGAAAA
The DNA here is from genome assembly GCA_947179155.2 of Hedera helix. NCBI lineage: Eukaryota > Viridiplantae > Streptophyta > Magnoliopsida > Apiales > Araliaceae > Hedera > Hedera helix. Next base: position 23,342,572 of record OX359285.1, read on the forward strand.
CAAATGAACATATCTACAAATTTCATAAAACTTAATAAACAAGTGGTGATAAAATGGTGATACAAAAGGGAAAATCAATGTGAATTTGTTAGGATTTTCAGGAGGTCTAGGCAATTGAAAATGCTTAGAATTTATATCACAGTTTTGCTCAAAATTGACCTCAATAAAATTTTCCCTTATATTTTCAAAACATGGAAGAATTGGTACAAATGGATGTTCTAATTTGGTCGACTCTTGTGTAGTGGATCGCAATATCTCATTGACATTATCTAAGTATTCAAACTCATCCCAATTTTGATTAAGATGATTTAAGAAAAAGTCTATTGGATCATCCGCAACCATAAGTTTATTTTCATTTATTTCTTGGGTCATGGACAATTCTTGGATCATGTTTAATTCAATATGTTGGACCACAAAATCACTCGACTGTTTCCTAAGAATAAGTCTTTTAGGATATGGAGCTTTTAGGCTTATAGACTTTTTCAACCGCCATATTAAATGTGATATGATCAATTTTACGTGTGGACTCGTAATTCTTAAACTCGGCATTCTCGCAACCATTATGATTTTTCAGATTAACCTCAAACTCATTTATTATGGTACCTAACTGACTCACTTGACTTTCTATATGAGATATAGCTTGATTAGTGTTTTGCATGAAAGATTCCATAGTTTTTCTTAATCTTTCCTTTTCTTCATTTGAAAATTCTTGTACATATTGAGGTTCTGGATACGAATATGAATATGGAAACGAAAATTCTTATACATATTGAGGTACTGGATCTGTGTATGAATATGAATATGGATAAGGGTTTTGGTATGTTGGAAAAAAATGATTTTCCTGGTGTGCATTAAAGTTTTCATAGGGTTCTTGATGGCAAGCAAATCTAGTATTCCAACTAATGTAAGAGTCCATGTTTTACAAACCACTAGACAAAAACTAACCAGATTAATCAAACAAAAGAAAATAAGTGAATAAATAATAAAATAAAAACCTAAACAGGATGTGCTCTATGTGAGTGAATACATGGATGCGGCATTTAGTATTTAAAAAATAAACTAAACTACAACTAGTAGAAGAATTAAACAAAATTTAAATTAATTAATATTTCTAATGATCCCCGACAACGGCGCCAAAAACTTGTTGTACTTTAATTTTGTAAAAATACTCGCAAGAGCACAAATCTATTGTAAAATAGTTTTATGCAAAGTACGAGGTCGATTCCACGAGGATTATTTAATTATTAATTAAATCTAAATTAATTCTAATCTAGTTAACGAAAAATAATTATTGAATTAATTAAATCTAAAAACTAAATATAATAAAAATCAAGACTAATAAAATAACTAAACTTTTAATCAATAGAAGAAAATTTTGAGGTTCGGAAACCACAATATTAATTATGTATATCTTATTATTCATTATCAATTCGGAGTACCAATTTGTAAATCAATTCAATGTTTTCTCAAGATTTTTCATTTACGCTCATAAAAATATTTCTTATGTAAATTCTTATTTTCAAAGTTTAATGTATAATACCTAAGTATTATATGTATCCACTATTTGAAAAACAAATAATCTTAGTTCTTAATTTAGACTTTAAATTATAACCCAGATTAAATTAAATTAATTAAAACTATTCAAAATACATGATATTACGAATAAAACAATTTAAGTTAAATCAATCAAATAAATAAGAATTATTAACCATTAAAACCAAAATGAGAATTTATAATGAATTTAAGACCATACATAATTAATATTATTTCATCCTAGACCTCATAAATAAAATTTAGCAACAGATGATGAATTCAACAGGAGAGATTAAATTAATTTGAAGAGAATGAACCAACATAAAGGCTACTGCTTATGCTTATTCTCTTATGTGTTGAGGCTGCTTTATTTATTTTCCTTCCTAGATTTTCGTCCTAAAGACCAAGCTGCTACTTCTTCCGTGCTTCTTCTTTGCAATTCCTTATTGGGCTTTATTTACCAAGTTACTGAAGTATGGACTTCCATTTTAAAACCAAGGCCTTCTGAGTTCGCTCCAATAGATTCATGGCCCACATCTTGCTTCTTAGATTGTCGACTTAAATGGTACTCTAGGATTGAATCAGATTTTAATTGTTAAATTAACTAATTGCTACAGGTATCCCGCTTGGAATTAAATTATATCATACTGGAAATTGAAGTTGAATTCCTATCGTAATTAGACAAAGAATCTTAGCCGAGGTTGGAACATAAACTCTGCCGCAAATTATACCTATCGTGTTTGGAAGCTGATATTTCGAGTCTATATATATGATGCCTGTTTTGTTGATCCCCAAGTTACATAGATTTAGATGGCTTTTAAAGATGAATTGTGTATCACATTGGGATTTAGGACATCACGTGTTGACATTAGAGGTGATCGGTTCTCACTAATATCCAGTATTGATGAAGATTCTTTACTGGTAACGATACCTAATTGTTTTCCAAGTATAGCATAGGCAAAATCATGCCATCTAATATATAAATTCAACACTATTCATACAAACATTTTATCACCTTATTTCTCTGTTCCAAAGAATGCTCCTGCCTTTTCCTTAACGTGATCGATAATAATAATAATACTCGAGTTCAAAAATTTCAAGTCATTATTGGTCAAGCAATATAGAATATCCGCGAGGTTGAGGTAACAAGACCTAAATTATCATTGCTACTACGTAGTTTCTTCCTTAAATTTTCTGAATGCTGACTCTTCTCGTCAATGCACATGTCAATCGGGACAAAAACCGACGTAGATTATCCTCAAATTATTATTAAACTTTCGCAGACGTTGGAAATTTCAAAGGAGGACTTATTAGATGTTATTGTTGATGATCCACGCAAAGATTATTGCGCCGTCTGCTTGAACGAGCTTTTTTTGTCGTCGATGCTTGGGAGCAAAGTATGTCGAACTCTATGTTTACATTTGTATCACTCCCATTGCCTCTCCTGATGGCTTGAGACGGTTGATTCCTGCCCCACCTGTCGCTTTGGTTTGCATACTCGCCTAATATGGAACTTCAGGCACATGATGTTATTGGGTCTCAAGAGATTAAATTCATTCTCAAATGTTACTATTGACTAAATTATTGGTTATACATAACAAGGGTAAAACTCTTTGTTTAGTCGGCCATCTTAAGAATCTATTACCATGTTTGTTTGCAAAAAAAATGCTTGAGATTAGACTATTTATTTGAATTTTACTCTACTTGAGACTATTTAATCCTACAAGGGTCTATTAATACTTTAATGTGGGACTATTAGTCCCAGAATCCATTTGATAGCTTAAAATGAGAGAATTATTAATCCCACATTCATTATAGAATTTTATAATCCCTTATAAATAGCATTAGAAATGAAGGGGAAAAATAGTCTATATGAGTATTTAAAGGACTATATATTAATCCCCCATCATTGGATAAAATAGTCTAGTGTTAAATTATAAAAACAAATAGTCCAATCGCAAACATATTTTTACAACCAAACATAGCCTATGTTCATCTAGTTATACCCAAACCAATGAAGTAAATACAAATCCATTAAAACTGTTATTCGCTTAAATATACTTTTAACCTTCAAGTTTTTCACTTTTACCCTTTAAACTACGGGTGTAAACGGTTATAAACGAATCTGAATACAGTAGTATCTGTATTCGTATCCGAAAAATCAATTCGTATATGGTATTCGGCAGATTTTAAAAATGATATCCATATCCGGTATTCGAAATAATATCCGAATACGGATAATATCCGTTTATTTTATTCGAATAAATAAATTATCCGAATATTCGGGTATCCGGATTCGTTTATCAGCCACCTAATATAAAATTCATTCAAATTAATTATAAAAAATATTAAAAAAATGAATAATTACTCATAAGCAATCACAATTTAAAGTTTTAACCATACATATTAACGAGTGAATGTTAATTTATTTACGTTTAATAAATACAATAATCAATGCTCTAAATTTCAATTCAAATAAGTTTTCATTATTTTTAAAATCCTAAATTCAAAATGAATGATCTACTTATTAATGTTTAGATGTCCAATAATAAGTAGATGTTCATTTTATGTGTTAATTTGGAGTAATACTGTAGTGTTTATGAATATTTATAATATATAATTATAACATTTAAATGATATTTATAACACTTGTTAAATGATACATTTTAGATATATTGTAACGACCCCAAAATTCGACCCACTTTATTACCTTAAATTCCATATTATTTAAACATTATTTTTCTTACGTCCAAATTTCAGTCCGTTAATAATCTTTAATTACCTTATTTAAACCCTTAATTGATCCATTATCTGATTTTAAAATCATCAATTATAAAAATTCTCGTATATTTTTTTTTTCAATCATTGTATTAAAATATTTGGATATTTAAAATTCTTACATTTCGATCCTAGTCCCTGGATCGCAACATTTACTTTTTCTTTCTATTATCAGTATCATAATACTCAATAATGCTCAACATTCAAAATCTAATATGATTTATTTTCATACAAATATTCCTTCTTGCATCATTCATAATCAAACATATAATAATTTCTATCGTAATAATTATCTTGAACATTCACAGTTCACCATTTAATTCTGTTCATCCTATCCAGATCCAATACATGAAATATCAATGTAAAACTAGCAAATGTAGTCACCTTGAATCATAATATTGAAAATATAACAAATACGTTCACAACTTCTTAGGTTATCCGTCTCTAACATAATTTGATATTCCTGAAATTCATTTCTTTGCCTGCAAAAATTTACATTAAGCAAGTAATGAGCACAACGGCTCAGCAAGTTCAACAGTTATACTTCACGTAGCACATACCTTATCATGCTTGGTGTGTGTCATATATCATGTGCTTGTGCTTCTACTATAGCAATATTTCTCATATATATATTCATATTGTTGCACAAAGTACACATTGTGGTCATATTAATCACGTATCACATAACACATAATTTGTATGCAGTTAAAACAAGAATTACATATCATAACAGTCTAACATTTAACATAAAAGGAATTGAAGAACTTGCCTGGCGTCCAGTTATTTAAATTGTTAGCTCAAACCCTTAACTCGATCAACCTATGATCATAAAATAATCAAATAATAATTATTTAACTCCTTATGATATTAATTTAATTAATTAATATCATTTCTAGGTCAATTATTAATTTATATGGCCAATTATATTAACCTCGTTCCTTAAAATATTCGTTTAACTTAATATCCAATACCTCTAATACGGATAACCCGGCTCATCGGATAAATTTTAACATATCTAGGTGTCCCAAAAAATTTATTTAACCATTTTCTAAATGGTAACCTTATTAGATTAATATTTAAACATTTAAATATTAATCCCGAATATTTTTACAAAAATATTAAATTTAATGCTCAAAGATCATTTCTATATTTTTACTATTTTTCTATAATTTTCTATGATTTTTAAACAATTTTTAAACATTTATTTAATTAAAAATCATTTTCTGGGGGCATTTATGTAATTTCCGCGGTCAAATGGACAAAATTGGCATTTTCCGGAAAGCTCAGGGGCATTTCCGTACTTTCCGTGCTTCTAGGGACAAAACCGACATTTGCCTGAAAGTTAAAGGGCATAACGGTAATTCCCTCCAACAGTCAGCAACGCATTGCGCGTGTCATGTCTGCGTCATCCTAAAACGACGGCGTTTCACGTCTCATTTCCAAAAAGATGGCCTCGCGCATTGCGCGACCCTAACCTTATCCAAAAACGACGTCGTTTCATAGCGGCTTCCGGCCACTTTGCCTCGCGCATGGCGCGGCCTGGCCTCCCGACTCCAAAACGACGTCGTTTTGTCGCCGGTTACCGAAAGTAAGGCCCGCGCAATACGCGGGCTACTGTTCCTGTTCCTTCTTCAGATTTTTCTGAAACAGTGTACCAACTTAATAATTTTTCTTCATTTTTGCTCCAAAATTCACAATTAAAACTACTTCAAAAATCATGTAAATCATAGATATACATCCTAAAATTATTTGGAATAATTATTATAATTATTTACTAATTTTCCACACAATTATTTTATCACCATAATTACACAAAATAAATTAATTAAATTCATTTTTTATACCTTCTAAGCTTGATTCCTTTCCTTGAAGGCACCAAAAATTCCCTCTTGGTGGTGGCCATGGAGTTTCCGGGCGGCAAGGGGGTGGTGGTGGTTTTCGGATAGCAACATAGAAAGAGATATAGTGTTTTTTTTATTTTTGTTTCTTTCCTTGCTTTTTGCTTTTCTTTTCCTTTTTATACACAAAGCACTCAACATTTGGCTTTTAAAAAAAAAAATTCACCAACTTTGCCACCACCGACTTTGTTGCTTCTCGGACATTCCAATTTCATGCCAATTAATAAATTTAATACATTACGTAATTATTACGTGTAATAAATATTTTATATAATAAATATAAAATATTTATTTTAATTTACCAAAATTTATAATATGATTTATGAATAATATTTAAACCCTTTTTGGATACTTTTCTTGACAAATTTTGTACATGCATAATGACATGCATGTAATTATGTGAGATAATTTATACCTCCAAAAATCATAAAATAATTCATAGGACATAAAAATTATTTTTCATAATTTTTCACTTCGTTACTTGGACATCATGTTACACTAACATGTTCACGTTTCTGAAATATTATTCTTCATAAAGGTCATAATAATTCTATTATACATAAATATAATTTTTAATAACTTAAAACATTCCTTTTTCTTATTTATTATTCAATTTCTTTAATATTCACATTAACTCTCCTTATATAAATTATATAATTTAATATTATATAATTTATATAATTACATTATTCCTTTCTAAATAATTTCCATTTTCCACAAATACAATTTATAAAATTTTCTTCCACCCTTAATTAATTTAATTTTCTTATATAAATTATATAATTATTATTTCCTTCATACAACATTTTAGTTTCCTTATATAAATTATATAATTATTATTATATAATTTATATAATTACATTTCTTCTCAATTAATTTCTAAACTTCCACCATAATTCTTAATTAATCTAAAATCAATAATTACCATTTTGTTAACTTCCTCATTCGCTTTTCATTAAAAATTGGATTAATTTGATTATTAATCCCTTAATTCTCATAATTAATGAAATTTATAATTATCAATTAAACATTCACATATATAAATATACATATTTAAATCTTACTTCTCACATTACCATATAATTTCCTTTAAATCTAAATTTCCACATTTTCATAACAATTTTAATTGAACAATTTAATGTACATTTATCTGAAATTTCTCTTATTCTTAATAAATTATTTTTAAACAATTTATTTACTTTTCAATTATTTCAATTCAATACCATTTATCATAATTTCTGTACAGATTTAATTTACTAATTAAATCTCATCACATACCTTAAATCACATAATATCACAAATAATTTAAACAACCCTGATAATTCTGTTAATTGAATTTTTATTTAATTTTATTAAGAAAATTCGAAAATTCGGGTCCTCGCATATATTGTAACACTATATATAACTAGAATAAGGGAAAAAATAATGAGTTTTAAAGTATAGTTCATTAATGAATGAATGTTAATTTATTTATTTTTAATAAATACAATAATCAATGCTATAAATTACAATTCAAATAAGTTTTCATTATTTTTGAAATCATAAATTTAAAATGAATTCTTTACTAATTAATGTTTAGATGTTCATTAATAAGTGGGTGTCTATTTTATATGTTAATTTGGAGTAATATTGTAGTTTGTATGAATATTTATAATTTATAATTATAACATTTAAATGATATTTATAACACTTATTAAATGATACATTTTAGATAGACTGTAATACTATATATAACTAGAATAAGGGAAAAATAATGAGTTTTAAAGTATAGTTCATTAATAAATGAATGTTAATTTATTTATTTTTAATAAATACAATAATCAATGCTCTAAATTACAATTCAAATAAGTTTTTATTATTTTTGAAATCATAAATTTCAAAATGAATGCTCTATTTATTAAAGTTTAGATGTCCGTTAATAAGTTAATGTTCATTTTATGTGTTTGGAGTAATACTATAGTGTGTATGAATATTTATAATCTATAATTATAGTATTTAAATGATATTTAAAAAAATTATAACACTTGTTAAATGATCCAAAAGTTATAATGTAACACTTGTTAAATGATATATTTTAGATATTTTAACTTTATAATAGTAAAAATTCATTAACTATACTTAAATTAATTTATTTCAGTTTATTAAAATTATAATAAAAGTGTTATTTTCTACTTTTTAGAAGTGAAATGACATATTTTAAAAATAATTTTCGTATGATAGTGAAAACTAATTATTATATAAGGAAGACCACTTAAAAAAAATATTTTGCTTATTATATATATATATATATATATATATGTGTGTGTGTGTGTGTGTGTGTGTGTGTGTGTGTGAATATTTATAATTTATAATTATAGCATTTAAATGATATTTAAAACATTTATAACAGTTGTTAAATGATCCAAAAGTTATATTATAACACTTGTTAAATGATACATTTTAGATATTTTAACTTTATAATAGTAAAAATTCATTAACTATACTTAAATCAATTTATTTCAATTTATTAAAATTATAATAAAAGTGTTAGTTTCTACTTTTTAGTAGTAAAATGACATATTATAAAAATAATATTCGTATGATAGTGAAAACTAATTATTATATAAGGAAGACTACTTAAAAAAAATATTTTGCTTATTCTGAATACGGATCAGAATTCGGATATCGGATTCCGAATATCCGTCGGATATATTTACGGTCAGATGTTAAACGAATATAAATACGCCTATATCCGTATTCGTATCCGGTTATTTACGAATACCTTTAAACCGAATACAGATATATCCGGGTTTTTTCGAATGCAAATAATATCCGGGTTTTTTTTTAATACGGATGCAGATGAATACAAATTTTTCGGTTACCATTTACAACCCTACTTTAAACCCTAATGTTTCAACTTATGATATTAAACCTTAATGTCTCCATCTTTATATAAACAAAACCTTTTGGCTTCCCATTTAATCATTTATTTTAAGAACTAGGCACGTGACTCAAATAAAAGGGTAGTTAAGAGTCATTTAAGGGTATGTATGATTTATATTGACTAAGATTTGTTCTCATTTTTCTTCATCATCACATACTAATCACATGACTACAATCTGTACTTCCAGAAATATTTTATAAGATCTTCTATCAATATTTGAGAAAAGTTCAGATGTTTTTTTAGTTAAATCATTTTTTGTGGCTTAATTAGTTGAGCACCTTAAGAGTCTATGTTAAGGCAGATATACCTAAATGTACCCAATCAATGAAGTAAATGCAAATTCATTAAAATTGTTGCATGTCCTATAAATTTGGTTTCACATAATTCTGTTGTTTAAGAAGAAACCCTGCATGACTTTAGTTCTTCTTTATCACATCTGCTCCCCCTGTCTTGTAGTATCAATGAATGAGAAAGTCAAGCATGCTAAAGTATATGATATGATGATTAGGAGCTTGCATGATTGCTCAAAGACCATTTGAAACATAGCTCGGGACTGTTGTGATAAAAGGTGTTAAAACCATGCTTAAAACTCTAGATTAATAACTGCTATAGTCATTTTAGTGGCTGATCGTATCAGTCAGTAAGAGGTCCATGTAATGTCCAGAAAAGATGTTTAAAAGTGATCCTTGACATTGGTTTAGGACTGTTTGGTGTGCTCTCCAAATTTCATGTTTAAAAGCCATGAAAAGAGGACTTTTGGAGTCAACCAACTCCTAGGTAAGAAATTTAAGAACCTGAACCATGTAGGCAAAATTCCATAGCTATTTCATGACACAAATGTACATCAACAGCTATCTAAGCCAAGTCTGGGACTGTTTTGGTGTTTGTCATGCTAAGGTCATGTTTTAAGCTCTAATGTGGACTATTTTGGCTGAAACATGGTACTTGACTATGCTATTAAGGAGCACAAATAATGCCACAAATACATGATAGAAATGATCCCCAAGCATAGCCAAGACTGGAGTTAACAAAAAGACCAAGTTCATGTGTATCTAGTAAGCCTAAAGTGAGTTTTAAGAGGCCAAACTTGGCTAGACCTCTACAAAAAGTAAGGTTATGATAAAAGTAACCTTAGGCAACCTAAATACACATGTATAGACTGTATAAGTGGCCAAAACTGGAAAAAAAACAAAATGAATGTCAAAAATAGATTTAGGTAAAAATGCGTTAAACAGACCAGTTCTAGCTCTAGATAGAGGAGGCTTAATTGATAGTAAATTATTAATGGGTAACATAAACCATTATTAAAATACCTTGATATGTGGTATAAAATTAGGAACCGATGGTAAAGCCAAAATCTTAACAAAAAAAATTAAACAAATCACTAAACTAGCATGGAAAATCACTCAAACTGCAGAATCTGCAGTTGACAGAGAAGAAAAAATTGAGATTTTGTATTTTTGATTAAATCTCAGTTTTGACATCTTAAAAAGGTGAGTTAGAAGTGTCCTAGTGTATTCCAAGTGTAGAAATGTTAATACATACAAGAAAATGAGATTTGAGTATGTAAAAGCTTAAAAATGAAAGGTTTAGAGGGTCAAAACCATGAATATATATAGCAAGGCTAGGGGAATGTTAAAAATAGTCTGAAATAGGTATAATACAAGTTTCTACATGAGCCCAAGTGACCATAAGTGAGTTTGACATGATAGGACCAAAGTTAAGAAAAACTGTAACTGTGGTGAGCAGCCCAGTTTGAGCCTCAATTTGAGATAGATTTCTTTACTTGCTTAGTTGTATAAACCTACATAAAAATAATTTATTGTATGGTATACAATCATGTTTAGGTATAAAAGCTAAAAAACTAACACAAAAAATCACCAAAGTAGGCCATAAAATCATTTCTACTACAGAATTGCAGCAGAATTGGTTGTGTTAGCAGCCATGTTGAGGCCTGTTTTTATATAGCTTAACTTGGTTTATTTAAAGATCTAACCTTTGAATAAAATACCTTGCATAACTTTCTAAAATGTTGCATAAATTTGGAACCGAAAGACTACTAAAGAAATTTATAAAAATCCTCAAAATAAGGTAGAAAATCAACTGAAACTGCTTCAAACGTACAACAGTAACAGTTGAAGTTCCCTATGTTGAGACCTAATTTGAATACCTTAAATGTAGTTTTTCTAATATCCGAATGAGAAATAAAATACCTTGTAATGTGTTCTATATCTCTGTCAAGATTTGGTAGTTAATGGGGCATTGTATAAAATCACAAAAATCCCCAAAAGTACCTCAAAAATCACATGGACTGTTTTTGGAACTATGTTGTGAAAGTGGAATTTAATGCTTGGAAATGTTTTGACATGACTTAAAATGTTAATTAAGGTATATAGTGATCAAGGAACTATATTATATCATAATTAGACAAAATGAACATACTCTAAGATGTATGTAAGCTATATGTGTGGTGTATGCCTATGTGTACTTATCAATGATTACGAGTAAATGCCATCAAAGTAATTGCATGAGGTTAGTAAGTGAAAATATATGATAGTAATAGTCATACCTCAATAGCCATAGCTGAATCTATGTGGTACTTATTAAGTACAGGAGTAGCTATCTAATATATATTAATGTATTAAGCTGTTATGTAGCTATATATATCAAGATATTATAGACATTGTGCTATAAAGACATTAAGTGAGTTGACACTATTCATGTAGGCTACTCAGTGGCAAGATAATATCTTTAAGAGTTTAAAAGACGTGAAAGGCAAGTACTCAAACTAAAGCTTATCTTTGCAAGTTATTTAAATTATTGAACTGCAAACTTTTAAATTCAGTTATTCATGAATTGTTTAAAGGATGTCAATGCCATTGTTTCGGCTAGACAAATGTTGAGATTTATTGATATTCTGAATTCATAAAAATCTCATTCAATGCTCTCCAAGCCATATTGTTGTGGTACGGATTCCCATGTTAATGCTGTGAACGAACAACCCTTTTTAGGGGCATATGATATCGGGTGTTATGATTCTTGTGGGCACGTAAAGTGTCATGTAGACTGTTATGTTGTGCACAATATAAGGTACTTAGGCTAATCCCCTAAAGTACAAGTCTAGGGTATATTCAGTGTTTAACATCTGTTTATATCCATGGATTGCAGTTTTAGTACTATCAATTCTAGCACAAAGTTCACTGGTCATTCGACCTTACAGTATACAAAAGTCTGATTTTCAAACTCAAAATACTTACAGAACTGTTTTGTTCAGTATATTATGAAATGTTCTTCAGTCATTAAAAATGTTCGAATTATGTTATATTAAACGGTTGTTAATACTTCCTGAGCAAGTTTTTGCTCACCCTTGTGTTGAATATAATGTTTCAGTTAAAATCGAGAAGGTCGGTACCTCCGGGAAAGATAAAGGAAAAGGCAAAGGCAAAGTTACGGAGTAATATTAATATTAAGTGCATGTGCTTAATTAAGCTTTGAATTTATTGTAACAAATACTTTAGTTCTATTTTTAGTATTGTGTTTGGTTTGTATGAACAAGTAAATGTTTAAGAACCTGAGATTATAAATAAATGTTATTATATAAACTAAGACAGGTTTCCATAACCTAATTTTTCTTAAAACTAGAGTGTTAATACTTTCGTTAAATTAATTGTACGTTAAATGGGCAACTTAATATGTCTTGGGATCAATATTTGGTAACCTCACTTCAGAATTAAATTGTCCATTCCATTAAAAATGCAAATATATATGATAATAATTATAAAAAAAATGATTTTTTTTTCAATAATAATACTTTAAACGAATAAAATATATAAAAGGGAATGACAACGGAGCAAAAAACGGTGAATTCATTGTGGACTTTTATTGAAAGATTGCTTATAATCGCCAATCACCCGTTAATTTTGGGTCAACCGGATTTTTCAATAAAATCGGATAATGATTAAGCCAAAAACATCAAAGAGTCAGTGCGACACATTGACCTGGTAGGTTTAATTAATATGCCAAAGTCAATGTTCATATAGCTCCATATAAACAATTGTAGCTAGCTATATATCTAGATAATTATTAGGGTAAATTTAATTTCACTTTACCATTTAAGATTTTATCATTTTCTCACTTAACCATTTATTATCTAAAATGCTACACTTAAACGCTTGAGATTTTGAGCTAAAGTGAAAAAGTAACATTTTTTTTCCAAACTAACTATGCGTGCACAATGGCGAAGCCAAAAATGTATTCTAGTAGGGTCAAAATTATTACTAAGTTATAAATAATTTGGCAGAGGTTCGGGGGCAGAGCCCCTGAGCCAATTTTTTAAAATATTTTTGTACTCACAGATCACACACACACACACACACACACACACACACACACATATATATATTGTATTATAATGACAATATAATAACTAATAATATATGATATATATACACTATATTGATTCATAATAGACTTTTCTAATCACAATTGTTCATAAATAATTAATTCATTAATTATTTTGAAAAATAATATAAATTAGATTATTATTTAGTTTTTAAATATTATAGAAAGAGATACATATATTAAAGGATTATATGAGTTATATGTGGTTAAATTTTTATTAAGAAATTATAAATTTTCAATTTGACCTCGTATAATAAAAAAATTATAAAATTTGAATTGGGTCAATTTATATATAGTACTTAAAAAATTTAAAATTTATCCTACATTATAAAGCAATTAGTTTTTTTTCAGTGGGGTCAATTGACCTCACTCCAATGCATGTAGTTTCGTCCTTGTGCGTGCAAGTAACTCGTCAAGTAATAATGTAGGATGGAATAATGGTGACTTTCATTACATATCTAACATATGTAGACGTGGAAAGAATGTATCTATAAGAATTATTGATTCGAACAAACCAACGAAGGACAAGTTGTATTTTATATGCGATGACTGTAATTTTTGGGCATGGTGTTTGCCTTCTACAACCTCCTCAAGTGGGACAATGATTGACACTAATGAACACAATGAAGTAATGGGGACAGTGGTGAGGGGAACAACATGTAAGTGTCCATGTGAGCATAATAATCTACTTGTTAGGATGATGATTGTTGAAAGCTATGTGAAAATAATAATAGTAATAATGTCATCAGACAATGAGCATGCCAAAAGAACATAATAAAGTCATCAGACAACAAATCATATAACATGTGGGACTTATGCCTTAAGAAGTGGGACCTTAAATTAGTCATATACATAGAGTGGACCAAACAAGTGGGGGCATATGCTTTAAAAAGTGGGACTTTAAATTAGTCCTATAACATGTAAGGACTAAACACAACCATATTATCGTACATAATAAATCCATCAGACAACAAATCCCCAAAAATATTAAATAAATTGATCAAAAACAGTGCATGCATACACATACTTAGCAAAAAATTCCAGTCTTTTTCATTTTATAGTACATTTTAAATCCATCAGACAACAAATTCCCAAAAAAAAATGTAAACAACCAACTACAAAAGTGGTCCAAAACACTGTATGCATATATACACTTAGCAACAGTCAAATCACAAACATAATATAGTACATAAAGTGAACATAAAATCCACAACAAATAGCTAACAAATAGACAAAAGGTTACCTTAATCTGCAGCAAACAAAAAGTTCCTCGTACCAACTACTCCTCAGCTTCAAGAACCAATTTTTACCACAAACTCACTGGATCGAGTCTAAAACTCCAAGAACACCCTAAATCAGCATGCAATCCACTCAAATTTGAAGCAGGTTTGATGGAAATACCATAAATTGTCGCGAAATCACTCCCTCCATTTCTTAGATCCCACGACACAATTGAGCCTGATTTTTGTCACATTTAATTTATATACGAAGGACAAATATGTCTTTAATAATTTTAAGTCACGACGTTAACACGGAAAACACTTTTTCACTTCACCCTAAAACCTCAGATGTTTAAGTGTAGCTTTCTAGATAATAGGTGGTTAAGTGAAAAAATGATAAAAACCTCAAGCAATGAAGTGAAATTTACCCTAATTATAACCATCCAATGTTTAGAAAATGGAACCGGACCGACGGTCCGACCGAAACTGGTCGGCTCTCTGATCCAATTGGCCCAGAAAACCGGTTTGACAGTGACCCGGTCAAAAATCGGTTGACCACCGGTAAAACCTGTTAGTTGAACCTGTTGACCCGGTTTTCAAGTTTTTTTTTTTTTTACAAAAATATTTTTACTAATATTATAACATTATTTTACTATATTTTAGCTTATAAAAAATTAGATGTTTTAAAAATTTATTAATTATTAATAATATTTTTTTTTATGTATTTATGATGTTACCGGTTTAATAACGATTCGACCACTGGTTGGACCAGTGACCCAACCACCCAGTACCTTTTCCGGTTCGATGACCGGTCCGATTTTCTAAACATTGTTAACATCAATACTACAAGTTAGAATAATACACATTGGTTTAATTTTGTATATCCAAACACTTTTTGTTTGTACTAGTCTACTAGATCAGATGGCACCACCACCGTCTACCGTGATAACGTCAGCAATACTGAGACTGGTGGTAAGGGGACTGACGTTCGTTTTCGTGTTGATATCACTTATCGTTCTCACAGCTAACACTAGGCATGCACAACAGGCCGGCCTGGCCTGGCCCGGCCTGGGCCTGCCAGGCCTTGATCGTTGACCAGGCCAGGCCGGGCCTTTGACTTTTGGCCTGCAGGCCGGGCCGGGCCGGGCTTAATGCTCAAAAAGGGGGCCTGTTGAGGCCTGCAGGCCAGGCCAGGCCAGGCCTTGGGCCAGGCCAGGCCAGGCCAGGCCTTGGTCCAGACCAGGCCAGGCCAGGCCAGGCCTTGGTCCAGGCCAGGCCAGGCCTTGGTCCAGGCCAGGCCAGGCCTTGGTCCAGGCCAGGCCAGGCCTTGGGCCAGGCCAGGCCAGGCCTTGGGCCAAGCCAGGCCAGTCCAATCCGATTCGATCCATTCAAACAATTTTTTTAGTAATTTTAAATATTATTAAAACACCAATTAAAATTTTAAACTTAATTGATGTATTAATTAAAAGTAATGTATTACAAGTTACAGCTTTCAAATTACAATAATGAAAATTATCTTTTTTATTATTATTTTGCAAATGACTTTCTAGTTGTTACGCTAAATATCTATTAAAATAAAGATGCAATGAAAGATCTGTAAGAAGTGTAGGTTGCTAGCTAGGTAAGGAAAATCCTTATATATTACACTAGTCAATGTGTTTTCATGGATTTCTTTATTTATATATAAACAAACATGCATGAATGAACGTATTAAAATACGTCAATTTTATTTTATTTATTGAATGAGTTGTTACAAAGATGAAGTTTTCGTCCGCAGTGGGAGAATTGAAGTAGCGAATAAAGAAAATCTGCAGACCAGACCAAGCTTTTGGTGAACCAGGCCAGGCCAGACCCAAGGCCAGGCCAGGCCTGATCGGGCCGGGCCAGGCCAGGCCTCAGGCCAGGCCCCAGGCCAGGCCAGGCCTCAGGCCAGGCCCCAGGCCGGGCCAGGCCTCAGGCCAGGCCAGGCTTTTTGGCAGGCCAGGCCAGGCCGGATCTGAGCCAAAAAAATGTGGCCTGTTCGTGGCCTTCAGGCCAGGCCGAGCCAGGCCAGGCCTTGACCAGGCCGGGCTTTGACCAGGCCGGGCCCAGGCCGGATCAAGGCCGGGCCGCAGGCCGCAGGCCATTTGTGCATCACTAGCTAACACTACCACCTTCACAGTCAGGTTTGCCAAGATCAAGCTCCAATTTTAGGATGTCATTGCTTATAGGTATGTGCTCTCTCATCTTCCTTATGTTACATAAGACAACAAATTTATGTCGATATTAGATTTAGATAAGTGTTGACATATAAGATAGAAAGGAATTAAAGGATGACCTACTCTTTATTATTTAATTTTTGTTGCTTAGAGTTTTACATTAGTTACAATCCAACTTAATCATCATATTTGTCCACATATATATCATTTTCCTATAAGGTAAGTTAAAATTGCATGTAAGAAATTGAGCTAGATTAAATATTAAAAAAGCTTCGGCCATTTTTTTTTCCAAGGACCATTTGTTAGGAATTGTAATCATATTAATTACTAATTTTAAATAGTATATTAGGTTTTTTTTTTAAGAAAATAGATATAGGTCTTTGATTTCGGCCTCATTAGCTATAAAATCATCTTAATAACACTAATTAAAGAAAGAAAGAAAAAAACAAGAAAAGCAATGTAAGCTCACCAATCAGTTTTGGTAGACCTGGCAAAAAAAGCCCAGGTCCGCCCGCCAAAAGTTGGGCTACGGGCTTCACTTTTTCAGCCCAGAGAAAGCTGGGCCATTTTGGCCCGGCCCGTTTTTAGCCCGGCCCGTAATGGCCCGGCCCGCCCGTGAATATTTTTTTTTTCTTTCTAAAAACCAATGCTGTCCGTGGGAGTTGAACATCAGACCTACATGTCACCAAATAACATATCAAACCAACCGAGCTACAAGTGTTTGTTGTTCATATTTTAATCTTAAATTTTATTTGTTTTGATTTTATTTTCTTTTGAGCTCTTTTTTCAAGTAAGTCATTAGTCCATATCCATTATTCATTTCCTTCATCAGATATTAAACCATTAGTCCATTACCCACTTCTCTCTTCCCGTTCTCTCTCTTCCCTCTCTATTCCACCAAGGTCCAAGAATGTCCATTAAGTTCTTTATATATATATATATATATATATATATATATATATATATATATATATATATATGCCTCCTTGGTCTTTCATTTCCTTCTTAACTGGTTAATATATATTAATATATAAAGTATAATATATATGAGTTTATTGAGTTAGATATATATATAAACAGATCTACATATATATATTATATATATATATGCTTCCTTGATCCTTCGTTATATGCTTCTAAGCTGCTTTGATCCTTCATTTCCTTCTGAACTAGTATATATATATATATTAATATATAAAGTACTAGATTTATTTATATATATATACAGATCTAGCTTCATTCCTTCCTTATATGAGTTGCAGTCTTACAGATCTAGCTTCATTCCTTGATTTCCTTCGTTCCGAGATATATATATATATATATATATATATATATATATATATATATATATTGATTGATTGATTGTTGGATTTGGATTTGGATTGCTGATGATAATATGTTTATGTTTCATTTATTTTGGAGAGTTATTATTTATTTAAATTTTTTATCATAATTATAAAAAATAAAAATAAAAAACCCGTGGGCTGGCCCGGCCCGGCCTGGGCGGGCCACGGGCTTCATCTTTTCAGCCCATAAAAAGCTGGGCCGTTTTGGCCCGGCCCGGTAACAGCCCGGCCCGTTTGGGCCAGCCCAGCCCGGCCCGGCCCGTTTGCCAGGTGTTTTGGCTAGGGATTGCTCCAGATTAAATCGAAAATACTTCCTCCGTCCAAAAATGAATTCCCACTTAATTTTAATTTTTTACTCTATAATTTTAGAGACTTATAAGGATTTTTTGAAAAGATACTTAATTATACATAATATTCTTTTTATAATTTTAGAATAATATATTTTAGTCATAAAATTTAGTACTAATGAAAAGATATTACCATGCGGTAAACCAAGTTCAAAAGTTAAAATAGACCCACATTTTGGGACCAACAATATATGATAAAATGTCCTTTTATATTTCAAAACTGATGACATTTTAGCCATTAATTACTTGAAATCAAACTGGAATAAAGATGAAATCGAGGACTAAATATATAACAAAATTTTAGTTTAAGCCCTGAGATGAGCCGTAAATCCGGACATATTAGGATCGAATCTTACTTGCAACAATTATTATAACAGAAATATTAATAGGGTCACAGATCTTAGAGGGGTTGGTTCGAGCTGGGGAGATTAGGCCGACTACGGTTGAGAAACTCCACATTATCAAAAAAAATAAAATTCAGTTTAACGGATTGATGAATTTGCAGGTATATGCTTGCTACAATTGTGATTGTAATCACATATACTCTCTTGAAAATCGCATTCACCATCTATGAACTAAGTACTGGAAATCGCATTGGTAGAAATGACCTTTATTTTTTCAACTTCTATGGTGATAAGGACCATATTCTCGAATTTTAGAATAAATACTCCCTTTGTCCCTCAAAAAATGTCGCAATTGAGATTTATATTTTACCAAAAAAAAAATTGCCACTAAATTTATTTTTGGGCAATTTATATCCTACATGTTAGCCACGAGTAGTGGTGCAGGTTTCGGGGTCACCATAGATTTGAAAGATGCATTTTCAGGAGCAGATTCAAGTATTGACAAAATTTTCGAGAAGGCTACTGCAGCTGCTAGCATTTTACTACTAGCATTTGTGTTTACGGCAATTTCATAAACTTTCTCATCTTTCTCTATCCCCAGAGAGGTTAATTTTTTAAAATGCAGCAACAACTAATCTTTGAAGATTATTTGGAGCCATCAAATTCTATGAAATGTATTTATGCATTTGTGTTTTGTTATACTAGCTAGGGTTTGCTTTGAGCGCAATTGATTAATTTCATGCATTTTTTATTCTATTTACTTTTGAAATTATACTATACGTAATGATCCATACAATGATCCTGTAAAATAGTGGGTCTCATATTTTAATTACCCTATAAGACCCACCATTTTATAGAGGATCATTGTACAAATCATTACGTATAGCAAAATTGGTTATTTTTGTCTCCTTTCAACTCATTTTCTTTTTCTTAACCCTAAGAATTTAATTGAAATGAAAGCATAGGGCATAGAAATATAGAAAGCAAAATTACATGCAAGGTGGAACTTTGACCTTCTTATTGAACCAAACTTTGCTCCCTGTTCAAATGCCGGCAAAGGCAAAGGCAAACTCCGCCAAAAAGCCTAACAACCAAACCATCAGCTTAGGCCAAAGGTGATATATTCTTGTGTAGGGACTTTTCTTTATAATGTAAGATCATAACTTTAATTTTATCGTCAATAAGAAGTCAAAAATTTAGGGATGGCATTTTAGTAGATTAAAAGATATGTTTGTCTTGGATTTCTTCTAGTTTCCCTCTTGAACCCTTCCCAGATTCTCTCATAGGCCCATAAGATTGAAATTATTACATCATAATAGTATAAGTTCTCAAAAAAAAAAAAAAAATTAGCAGCTCTAATCAAAGAAAACTAAAACGTTAAACCAAGCCCAATTGAAGCTAAACTTACTAAACATACTTTTAAATGGTTGAGAAATGAAAAGTAAAGGTCATTTTGAGTGTAGCATTGGAGGATGATCAGAGCTTTGAGTTCAAATTTAGCCAAAAACATAGAAAAGAGCTTTGAGTTCAAACTTGACTTGATTGGACTGAAACATAAATATGTAAGCAATAGGCCAACTATGGACAAGTGATACAGCCTTAAGCTGGCCCAAATCAAATCACTTCATGTGGACGGACACATCACAATCAGATTTTATGAGCCACGTATCTATTTCATTACTCTCATAGTTGAGGTTAAATAATTTATTTTTATTTTTGAATTTCGCCGTGTATTCCGAAAGCTTTTTACTAATGTGTATTAATGAAATTGAGTAAGATTATAAAGTTGGCCCATTATATCAAATACATCGTTAAAATATTATCAACTATAGTTATTCACCTAACTCGTAACAAAAATATCGATATATAAATTGCAAAAATATATCATTTATCTTTTCTTTTTCTTTTTGAGATAAAGGCTAAATAATCAATCAATGTCTGACTTCAAATGAATTTGGCTTTGGAACCTTCCTTTAATGTCGCACTCGAGCTTTGGTGATTACTAGCTTTATCGTCCAAAAACAAATAGAAACAGAATAATATAATTATAAGTGAAAAATTAGAAATAATAAGAAACTAAGAAGATTTGTAAGAAAACACTCATATTATGTAAACAATTTTAGTGTTTATGGAAGCTTCCGACTGTCTGACCATGTTGCAAATATAACTAAACTTCCCCGAAATGGGTTTTACTTGTTTCTCAAGCAGGCCACATACAATCTCGTTGAAGGAATTGATTAATTTCATGTATTTTTGGTTGTGATTTTGTTAAAAAGAAATACTTATTGTTCATGCATTTTTTATTCTATTTATTTGTGTCTCCTTTCAACTCGTTTCCCTTTTCTTAACCCTTAGAATTTAATTGAAATGAAAGCATAGGGCATAAAAATATAGAAAGCAAAGTT
The DNA here is from genome assembly GCA_947179155.2 of Hedera helix. NCBI lineage: Eukaryota > Viridiplantae > Streptophyta > Magnoliopsida > Apiales > Araliaceae > Hedera > Hedera helix. The sequence continues at coordinate 23,363,965 of OX359285.1, forward strand.
ACATGAAAGTTGGAGCTTTGACCTTCTTATTGAACCAAACAAATGCCGACAAAGGTAAACTCCACCAAAAAGCATAACAACCTAACAACCAAACCATCAGCTTAGACCAAAGGTGATATATTCTAGTGTAGGACCTTTCTTTACAGTGTAAGATCATAACTTTGATTCTATCCGTCAATAAGAAGTCAAAAATTTAAAAATTCTCCCTAGTTCTCCTCCAGACTCCTTTCTAGACCTATAAAGATTGAAACCCCTTTCTCAGACTCCTTCCTAGGCCCATAAGATTGAAATTACTACATCTTAATCGTATAGGTTCTAAAAAAAATAAAAAATTAGCAGCTCTAATGGAAGAACAAAACTAAAACGTTAAACCAAGCCAAAATGAAGCTACACTATCCTTTCAAACGGTTGAGAAATGAAAAGTAAAGGTCATTTTGAGTGTAGCATTAGAGGATGGTCTAAGCTTTGAGTTCAAACATGACTTGATTGGGCTGACCCAATAAATGTTGGACTTAAACATAAGTATGTAAGCAATTGGTCAACTATGGACAGGTGATGCGACCTTAAGCTGGCCCAAATCAAATCACTTCATGAGGATGCATCACGATCATATTTTATGAACCAGGTATCTATTTCATTACTCTTAAAGTTAAATTACGATTAAGGTTAAATAATTTATTTTTATTTTTGAGTTTCATTGTGTAATACAAAAATTTTGTATTAAATTACGATCATGACGTATATATAAGTGGGATTGAGTAAGATTATCAACTACAATTATTCACCTAACTCGTAACAAAAATATTGATATAAGTTGCAATATATATATATATATATATATATATATATATATATATTGAGATAAATGCTAAATAATTAATCAATGTCTGACTTCAAATTGATTTGGCTTTAGAACCTTCCTTTAATGTGGCACTTGGGCTTTGGTGATTACCAGTTTTATCATCTAAAAACAAATAGAAACATAATAATATAATTATAAGTGAAAAATTAGAAATAATAACAAACTAAGAAGATTTGTAAGAAAATACTCATATTATGTAAACAATTTTACTGTTTATGGAAGCTTCCGATTGTCTGACCATGTTGTAAATATAACTAAACCTCCCCAAATGGGTTTTACTTGTTTCTCAAGCAGGCGCCATACAATCTCGTTGAAGGAAGAAACTAGAAAGAAAAAAAATACAATTATTTGGAGTTTTTTAACGTTTTTCTTTATTTATTTACTTATACATATTTCACTTAACTAATAAAGCTCATAGCCCGGCTTGTAGGAGTGTTCAACCGGTTTAAATCAGATCAGTACCAAATTGAACCAGTACCGAAATTGTATAAAACTCGGTACCAAAATCGGTACCAGTATACCAAACAGGTTAGCTGGTTTGATACCGATTTTTATCGAAAAAAATCAAATACTACTATTTTATTATTTTATTATTATTATTATTATTATTAATAATAATAATTAATTAATTATTTATTAATAATAATAATAATTTAAAAAATAAATAAATAGGAAACTGTTATAACTTATTCGGTCCGGTTAATACCGATTACTCAAAATTTTGTATCGATATTGAATCGATTGGTACCAATATCGGACCAATATTTTTTATACCAAACTAAACGATTCAGACCGATATATCCTATATACCGAAAATTTTGTCCACCCCCGCCGGTTTGTACGCCTTGAAAGAGTAGGCACATTCGGAGTAGTAATGATAGGGGATGGTATGATTATCTTACACAGATAGTTGTATATATTATATTCTTTAGATAATCATATTAATTAGTTTGTTTTTCTAACAACTTTATTTTCTTCGTTAGTGCTTGTAAATCTCTCTCTCCGAAAGATAGTCGACTTGGATAATCTTTGCGTTAAAGTTGTTCCAAAATACGAATATACTTAATACATTTAATAATTTATCTCAACATTTTCATATCCCCTATTTCCTTATCAACAAAGTTGAAGTTCCAAATTAGTGACACAAATGAATATTTAATAGGACAAAATATAGTTTTGTTATACTAAATTTTACTCTCCTCCAATTCGATCCTTAAAGTAATTGGACTTACACATATATTATATCAAGTATCTAATGTATCTGCCCCCAAAATTCAAATTCTAGTTGGAATTGGTCAGAATACATAAATTTCTAGCAAGAAAATTTTATTTTATACAATTTGTCCGTATTAAAATACAATTTGACTTAATTAAAAAAAAATAATTAATTATAAAAAAATAACTAAATGGTAAAATTGTCTCAAAATCCTAAATTTGATACCCCCCCCCCCCCCCGAAATTCAATACACACACTAAAACACCAAGAACACACACACCAAAAACTAATTCACCACTTTTTTATCTCCCCTACTTGCGAATCCACCACCACCAGACCTGCAAATCCACCACCACCACCACTTGCAGCCTTGCAGGGGCGAAGCTACATTATAGGTTGGGGGTGTCACGGTACCCCTTGAGTTTTGAAGATGACAACTTGCAGGTTGGTTGATTAGTTTATTTTATATTTTTTGGGTTTGATTTTTTAATCTTTTTTCACACTTTAGACAGTCCAAAAAAATAAAAAAATTCTTTTCCTACTTTACTTCACCTTCTCTCTTTTTCTCAATAATGCATTTGCGTTGCCATGGCACTCTTTAAAAAAATATTATGGCTCCGCCAGTGACCACTTGTGACATCAAGTCTCCATTTTGCCATCACCATCACATCTAGATCTGAACTAACATCCAAATTTGAACCCAATCCACACACTAGCGTCACTAAGAACACACACGAACCCCAACTCAAATTCAAACTCTTGTTCACCTCAACCCCCAACTCAAACTCAAATTCAAAGGGACACACCTCCAATTTGCCTTTCTCCAAATTACCTCCGCGGTCAAACATGGCCACAAAACAAACAAATCTCATACATTTTGACAATTTGAATTTTTTTGCCGCCTTTGATACCGCCGTCGGTCTCTCAATCGTGCAAGGTCATGTTCAATCTATCGGTGAAGGAGGATATGGTTTAATAATTTTTCAAAGACTCGCGCATGTAATTAAAGATTTGAGAGAGGAGTAGTAGCATTCCCATTCCCACTTCTGCCCACCGACTACCTGCGTGAGCTTTATTGCTTTTTGCTACAAGACAAAAGTATATATATATATATATATATATATAAAGATAAAACATGGATCAATAGTATATCTTACTAAACAACATACTTAACTTATCTCTTTTAACGACGGACCCGACGACAGTTTGGTCCATTACAAGTTTAAAATCTCTCTCTCTCTCTCTCTCTCTCTCTCTCTATATATATATATATATATATATATATACTACTCTACTCCTATTAATTAAATGGAGCAAGCAAGTCAAGTCCATTACAAGTTTGAATTGGCTACTAAACTTCGGGCTCCACCAGCTGTGTATAATGCCCTCCCCTCCAGGAGGACGTACAAGTCTTATGTTCACACGAATTTTAATTTTACATTTAAAAATTAATTTATTTTAATTTTGTATATGAGTTAATTATTTTGTATTTATTTTTAAAGTTATAATTTAAATAAATACTCCCTTTGTTATATATTCTTTTTAATTTATAAAAGTTTAAAATTTAAATGTGAGAATTTATTTTAATACATATATGATATTAATTAGTATTTTTTATTTTTTGTTAAATTTTATTTGGTATAATTTTTATTTTTATATTTAAGTATTATAAGGTATTAAGTTAGTTTTATTAAAATAAGTCAAATGTAAAATCATTCGGGTTCTATCGGGTTGTCGGTCAAGTCGAATATTCTAGCCAATTTCAATCGGAATTTGAATTTAGGGGAAAATTGTGTGAAATTAGGTAATTGGTATAACGGATGTATAAACCTAATTACTTTAAGGGCCGAATTGTAAGGAGGATGAAACTTGGTATAACAAAAGTGTTATAAATATCGTTTTACACTAGCCAATATACTTATAAATACAGGTAAAAAAGATGGATACAATTGATAAAATTAACTAAAAAAGTGTTTTCAAAAACGGAATTACTAAACTCAACAAACAAGCATTAGATTAATTATACAACAAGTTTTGTAATTGCACAATGAAGCAAACAAACTAAGCTCACTTAGGGCACACACAAGTGACATGATTCATCACAAACTAAACAAATTAACTGACGACCTATTATACTACGACGAAATCAAAATAATCTATATCTTGGTAATGAAATCAAATACAAAAGATGTAATTGCTATGGTTGGATCTCCCAAGAGAATGGCTGCAATTGTTGTTAGCAAAATTTTCACAATCTTCCAATATTTCCCACTTCTTCGACCATTAATTCTGCGTTGAAGGGGAAGTTCCATATTCTTCAATGCCAAAGCGTTGTTATCATTATAATCCCCAGTTTTGCAACCTTCAACCACCATTTCTTTAACACAGTACACATGAAAATGGTAATTGTTGCACTTGGACATGTATGACCATCCCCTAATGTCAGACGAAGTTCCTTTTAGGGTTTTACTCTTGCACCAGTTGCACTTGGACATAACTTCCTCATGCAGCCGAAATTTCACCTCACCAATGCTCATTTTTCTCTTGAGATTGCTGCAACAAGGGTGCAAATCCCATCCATTTTCTTCACAATGGTAAACAAAACCATTTATCTCTTTTCCACAAGCGTCACAAAAAAAATTTTTGCACGTGTCACATTTTTTCTCAATAGAATTTTTAGGTGGTTTATAGAAGAATTTGAAGGTGGATCCTCGGAAAAAATCGTGGGTCGTGGTTGGAGTGTTGAACATGCAATCTTCGTGGAGATCGTAATCGCATTCCTCACATTCGCATCTATACCGTGGTCCGAACCCTTGTTCCTTGCATCCGTTGCATGTGTAGGGTTTCTTGTAGTTTTTCAGCTCGAGTTGGTGATCTGGATGGCTAGGGTGATAAACCTTTACGATCTCCATGGCTAGTTGATCTTGTTAATCTATAATCAAGAGAGAAAATAGAGGATTTCATTTACAGCAAATGGCAAAAAAATAAATAAATAGTAATATGTGCATGTGCATGTGCGTGAAACAAATATCATTTTCGTTAACAACCAAGAAGAAAGAACAAGAAGATGTTATTCATATAACTAGAAATAACAAAAAGAATATTTTATGTTACCTTAAGTAGCTATTGTAGCCTGAAAAACAAGTGAACTTTTAGTGAATATAACTGCACTACTTATGGTTAGTCGTATTTATAAGACCTCGAAACTAGCTAGGAAAATGTGGTGTAACTAATGAAGAAACTTCATGGAATCAGCCTCCACGCGTTTGTTTTTTCCTTTCTAACGCTAACGCGACTATGTAGTTATGCCTGTTTACCTCTCGGGGAAACTTGTGTAGATTTTATAGGAATTAACAGAAATGAACTAATTTCCCCAATGGGTTTTCTATTTTATATATTGTGAGAGATGTTATTACCATAAATTGATAGGAAGATTATGAGGCTTAACATAAATTGTGAAAGAGATACTCCCTCTATTCCATATTATTTTGTTATTGTTGACTTTTTAAAGTCAACTTAAGATATTTTTAAACTCAAAAGTGATATGATTTTTTTTAATTTTAATCAATATAATAATAAATATTGTAAACTATTTAAAAAATATTACTTATTGTAAGTTTTATTATTTTATAATTTTTAATACTGAGTTATCTCAATTTTGAATTTGAAATTATATTAACTTGACTTTTAAAAGTTAATAATAATTATATAATTTAAAATATAGAGAGTATTAAATTTATGAAGAAATTAAAAAAGTTTTCTACCTGCGGAAAAGAAAAGAAAGATCAAAGGAAGAAAAGATGAGGAAGGTTTCTACTCCTGAGAGGAAAAAGTTAGGAAGATGTTGAGAATTTAAAGCTTGGGTCGGCGGTTGTATGAAAAAGGAAATTTCATAAGGGGAAGAACGTTTAATTTGGTTTGACGTTGACGTTGACGACTTTGATGTTGACTAGGACTTAAACTTCATGAAAAGACACGAAAGATCCAAAAATTGTTTTAATGAGTATCTTTTCGTTATCACAAAGATATGCTTTAAGAATTTTGATTTATGAAAATATAAATATTTTGTGGTTTACATATCCCTCTTTATGTTTTACAAATGAATTTTATTTAACTTTTTTTTAAGTAAAATTGTAAAATCCTGGAATTGAACATTAAAATCATTCATTCTAAGTTCTCAAATATTAGATTTTGTAATTAATAGTTTGCTTTATATATAGTGTACAATATTTACTATTAAAATGAAATAAACTATATCTATTTTTAAAAAATTCGGATTTCATAAAAGAAATCATTTCACAAGGAAATTTAATATTTTTGCATGATTTCTTATCTACGTAAAACCCAACTTCACTCAAAAAATTAAGTTATTAGGTCATGACCTCATTTATGTACATTAGTCATTTATTTTTTTATTATTTTTTTGATATGATCAAGATTTTAACTCAATTATACCTAACATCATTTACAACATAGGAGTACTAATTATCTGGCACATACAATTGTGTGTGTAAATTAAAAAAATAAAAATAAAATTTAATGAATGAAAAAAATTAAGAGCGATGAATAATAGGGATGGAAATCAAAAGTCCAAAAGAACTACCCTAATTTGCTATCACTGCAAAAGAGCATTTACTGTCTTGTAGATATTTATTCAACTAAAATTTTGCTATCACCGCAAAAGAGGATTTACTGTCTTGTAGATATTTATTCAACTAAAATGTGATAGGGAGTACACTGTCCAAATTAATGGTTACCAAAAAATCAGGAAGATATCTATATAATATATAATAAAATAGGACGGTTTAAATTCTAAAGTTTCAATATTCAATAGTCTTAAATTAATTTACAGTCTAAAATTATTTAAAACTTCAACATCCAACGATCACTAATTTATCACTTATTTTTTTCTCAAATTTAATATCTTTTTTTTTAAATCTATCCACTCAGATTTTCCTCTCAAATCAAATTCACCAATACACTATAATAATAATAATAATAGTAATAGTAATAGTAATAATAGTAATAATAATAATAATTGTAATAATAATAATGATGATGATAATAATGATGATGATGATGATGGTGATAATAATAATGATGATAATAATAATAATAATAATGACAATGACAATAATAATTATAATAATAATAATAACAGTTATAATAATAATAATAATAAATAATAATAATAATAATAATTATTATTATTATTATTATTATTATAATATAATAGTAATAGTAGTAATAATAATAATAAAAAAAAAAAAAAATTGCATGTAAACAACATGGGTCACCTTTTTAGCATTGACGGTCATTTTCTGTTTTTCGGGTATTACGGTCGTTGTGTTTTCACATGCCAATTGATATTGGTGGAAAATCACAGGGACAATTCAGATTCATTCTAATTGATTTGTAAGTTATTTTAGGTTGCAAAGATTCTTTAGGTAATAGAGTATTTTTGGAATTTTAATCTTCGTCGTGTCTTTAGGCACAGGCAATTACGTGTCATCTCTTTGGTGTTTTTGCGGGCTATATCGAGACCAACTATTGTAGTAGACTCTGACTCATGGTATGATAATCTTTTGTCCAATTTCAAGAAAAAATATAGAGGAAAAAATATTATGGTAATGCGATTTAATTTGTGTTATGACAATACTTTTTTGTTTGAACTTAGAAGACTCATTTTATACTTTTGGTTATATATATGCAAAAGTCTTTCTTTTAAATTTTTACATCTTTTTTTCCCCTCATTGGATTCCACTAAATGGCTTGCAGTACTACTATTTTTCCATAGAAAATACTGTTCATAGATCATATTGATCGATGGTTAGAGATACTGGAAGCAAATAAATAATGCCAAACTTCTCATTCCATTTTGTCAATAAAGGAAATGCGTGTGGGATACCCGAAAATACTATATTATATAAATTTGAGTCCGCTATCGTCAATCAATTAATTGTTCAAACATGTCAAGAACTAATTTTAAATTAGGAATGAGTAGTACACTAATGTTTGCCTAAAAAAAATTATGACTGGATTGAGTATCAATCTTTTTGTATTAATGGTTGGACTCTCAGTTCAATTATGGAACTGAGAGTCCACAACAGTTTTAGATTTTTCAATCTAAAAATATTAGATATAGTACTCAACTGTTATAGTAGTTGCACCGTGTCTTCAGGCACGGGTTATCCCTATTATATATATATATATATATATATATATATATATATATATATATATAGACTAATCGTAGTACTATTAATTAATGGTTGGTCGCCTGGTCCCCATCACCTACCTTAATTAGCTGATGCCATTAGTTTATAAAGTCATCACTTGTCTTTGTTATGCTTAATGAATAATAATTGTCACACCTAATGATAATGACTTAAAAGGACATATTACGGGCTACAAATCAATCACTAAATATCGACTACAAATCAATCACTAAACAGTAGACAAATTGTTAATGAGGTCTTAATTTGATAGTTAACACTAAGTTATGAATCATTAGTTACAAAATATGAATATTAATATTTTATAAGTTAGTGTAGTTTTAAAAGAACGTATTGTTTACTACAAATCAATCACTAGACAGTAAACAGGCCGTTAATAAGATCTTAGTTTGATAGTTAACACTAAGTTATGAATCATTAGTTACTAAATATGATTCTTATTATTTTGTGAGTTAGTGTAGTTTTTTTATTATGGAACTGTTAATGCTCGAATTTGTCCGCACATTCATCTACCGGTTTAGTCGTGAATTTGCATAGAGAAAGTAACAAAAAAGTACTTGACGGCTTGGGTCGTCGGGGAATACCTCCAGTGTGAGAGTAAGTATAAATTTCAAGATGTGTTAACAATAGAGGCAAAAAAGTATTTAGTAGACTTATGTATTGTTTATCAAGATCATTTACCTCTGTTGTTAACCATTTATTTATAGTACTAATCTAATTCCTCAGGGTTACGATTCTTATTAGGAATCATATATCGGAGACATAATTGGAGAAGGTAACAACCATCCTAATCACTGCTGGAAAGGTAATTTTCATAATAATTATGATTGGATATGGTAACTAGTTAACTGTCCGAAAGTGATAAGGATTCGAACCTAAACCTATTGGACTTAGGAGTCCTCTTGTGCGCGCACTAGGCTTAATGGATTGTAGGGCCTAGCTCGATATTGACATTCCATTTATGCTAGTAAATATGCAACCTAACATTGCTCCCCACTCTTTCGACATATAAAATAAGTCGGGAGAATAGATAGGAGGCTTTGGGAGTCCGAAGACTGCAATGACTGAAGTGAGCAAGCTTTTAGGAGCCCGAAGCCATCTATCTTAAGAGAAAACTCCTTCAGGTATCTAAGGGCTTCGGATTGAAGGGAAAGCTCCTTATGGAGCCCGGAGGCATCAGATCGAAGGAAAAACTCCTTTGGAAGCCCGGAGACATCAAACCGAAGGGAAAGCTCCTTCGGGAGCCCAAAGGCATCAGACCGAAGAGAAAGCTCCTTCGAGAGCCTGGAGGCATCAGATCGAAGGGAGTAAAAATTTGTTACACACCTTTTTGGGCTGACTTATTGTTTTACGGGCTCTCAAAACAAGGTTTTTCAGAGATGGGCTTATTCATTTGACAGATCAGGCCCAAATGCCAATTAAAGTCCAGTTCCAGAAATTTTGAAAAAGGGCTTCAATTCTAATTTTGGATAGTTTTCTCGATCATTTCAATTTTTGGGGAAAACATGTGTGATTAAAGAGGTTATGATTACCTCTTTGTAACCGTCGAAATTAATCCCCAACCGTAGGATTCGATTGATCTGGACCGTTGACGCTTGATTTATAGAGGGAAAGTGATTTGATCATCACTTTTGCCTAATTTTTAGATATCCAGAGAGAGAAAGCTTTATCCCTGCTCAAGCTCTTTGTCGTGCTTCCAATTCTGTCACGATCTCTTGCTCGTGCTCTGATTCTTACCCAATCCCAAATAAGTTCTTCATCTTTTCTCTTCAAATGTGGATATGGGTAACAACATCAAAACCTAGACGTGGTTTCATCTTCCCACGCTGAAAATGGAGTTACGAAAGCCGTCCTAGGGGTTTCACAGGTTAAGACCTTTACACCAATAATGATTGAGCAAATGAGGGACGTAAAGGTAGAAAATAGGACCAAGTATGCTGGTAAAGAGTATAGGATGCCTAACATTCCTTTTTCCATATCAAATGCTAATTTTCAGTTATTGAGGGCAGAGTTTTACATTTCGGAGGTCTACGAGGTTAGAAAATCGGAGGCCGATGAAAGAATGTACTGGCAGCCTAAAGGTGGGTGGATATCTGTTCATAGGAAACTTCTCATCTTTGGGCTTCGTTTCCCTCTTCTTCCTTTCGTTCTTGAACTTTTTCACACCACTGGGCTCAGTTTGAACTAGTTGGCCCCAAACTTTTTCAGCTACTTGAATAGTTTTATTGTTTTTTGCAACTCCAAGTTTGTAGTCCCTGCTCTAGATTTCTTTTTTCAATTCTTTTCCATCACTACCAGTAAAGAGAAAGGGTTTTTCCAAATTTTAAAGAATGTTGGAAAAGAAACCCTAACGGATACTTCGTCCAGTAATAAAGGGTGGCACTGAGATTGGTTCTTCATTAAGGGGCCGAATACTGAGATGGTCGGACCTGAACAAATTTCAATTGAACCCTAACCAAATTACTAGGGCTAGGATAGAAATGTTCGAGGTTTTATACGCTAAGAGACCTTCGGTGAAAATGAACCAGGAATTCCTTAATGATCAAGACTGGCTACACCTCTACAGCTGTGAGTCTCCTTAGATCTGTTATCTATCTTCTTTATTTTTTTTATCATGATAATAAGCCTTTTGTTTGCTTATTCCGCAGTGGAAAATCAGTCAAAGATTGATCATAATGAAGCCTATATTGGAGGCTGTCGGGGTATCCTCTTGTCGCTGCCCTCTTCTCTCGTCGCCACCCTCAGTACTCAGCTCTCTCTCCTTTCGTCGCCGCCTTCATAACTTAGCTTTGTCGCTGTGGAAAGGAGTCGGTGTAGCCTATTGTTGCAGTTCAGGTGGCGTTTCAACAAACAGGTGAGTCTAATATGTTTGTTTCATTTTGTGTAAGCCTAGTTGCTCAATTTGTTTGAGTTTTCTTTTCCTATGATAGTGTAAATTAAGTTTTAACTAATTTTATTACTTTTTATGGGATTAGTCTGTAACAATTAAAGTAATATTACAATGGGGTCAAGAAGTCATTAGGTTGGATTGGCGGATTGCTTATCATTTTTTAATGTTAAATGTTAATTGAATACATTACTCTTTTTTTGGGTAGAAGTGAGATGGGAAAGTTAATACTCTGCCATATGTCTCAATATTTTTGACAAGGGATAAATTTTGAAGTTAATTACTTTAATTTTAAACCTAAATTCCAACTTGACTTATATAACGAAGATGTCTTTCTTAATTAGTACAGAAATCTCTCTTAGATGAGTTGGGTAGATATTTTCTTGAACTTAGGGTTTTCAAACTTGACAATTGAGATGGAGCAAGTAGCAAATATGATCAAATATATTGCTTCAAGTTCATAAATTTCATTTCTACATTGGTGTAATCCTTTATTCTCTCTCTCTCTCTCTCTATATATATATATAGATATATATGTACGCATTTCAAAAATACTGTTTAATGTGCTAGTTGTAGTGACTGATGTGTTCCTGCGGAGGAACAAGAAGATATTTAAATATGGTTATATTTGTTTATATCTAATTAATATTTTAATTTTTTAGGGTCTTGTTGATGACCCTCGTGGTAAGGGTGGAGTCAGCAGTGATAGTGAGGACGGTGAAGGTGGCACTGATGGCAATGACCGCATAGGAGATGGTGAGGACCACAGAGAAGATGGTGAGGACTACATAGGTGATGATTCAGAGGGTAGGACTAATGATGGCAGGGACAGTGGCGCGATGGAGAATGATCATTTGTCTGTCGATGATGATGATGACCGAGGGATATAGTGTATGTTTTTATATTTACTTTTATGTATCTAACTAGTTTTTGGGTTTTACATCGATTACATTTTTCATGTATCTATTTACTTTTTGTGGTTAATGTAATTACATTGTGTACATATTTATGGTTATTTACTTCTATATATCTAACTAGTTTTAGGTTGTACAACGATTACATTTTGTATCTATTTACTTTTTATGGTTTATGTGATTAGGCTATGTACGTATTGATGGTTATTGGTATGCATTGGCGAAGAATTATTTATTATTTTTGGTATATAACATGTACAATTATGAAAAACAGGGTTTTGTAAAATTTTTAAAAATATATTATTATTAAAAAGTCATTCTCGACAGACAAAGTCATTATTGACAGACCCATCGTCGATAATGACCATCCTCGTTAAAAAAATAAAAATGCTCATTGACGACGGATGGACTCAATAACGACGGCACATTCGTCGCCTATATGTTTTTAATTTCGTTATAAAAAGGGTCATTGGTGACGGAACGACCATCACCATTGTCGTCGTCAATGTTGTCATTGGTGACAAAGTCCCCGTCACCAATTATGTTGTCTCTAGTGTCAGTAATACTGACGGCAATCGACAGGAGCATGGGTCAATGACACGTGGGCCGGCGAAGGAGTCCGTTGATAATGTGTCATTGGTGACACAACAGATGCAATTCTTGACAGATTCTTTTGTCGACTATTATGACCAATTTTTTTGTAATGGAAGCCGGGAAGTCGCAGAGAAGTTATTGTTGTTAAGGAAGAAAGATTTAAGATTAGCTAGGCCAGAGAGATCTGGGATTTGGCAGAAAAGTGAGTTGTCTTTGAAGCTAAGAACACAAAGTTGATCCAACTTATTAAGACTTTGTTCATCAAATTTTGATCATGTACCATCCCCGTCGTCATGCCCCACAATGGCTCATAGGATTGCATTGCATATTTAAAAGTGAAGAAATTAATAGTATGGGAATTCGTGAGAATTAATATTTTTGTTGAACAAAATCAGATTTAATGGAATAGATTATTGGAATGATATAAAGCTCTCTATAATAAATCATAAATTAATCGATTTATTAATATGGACTTTTCATGTTAAGATTAATCAATTATTTAAAATCTATTAAAATAATTAATGAAATCTTAAATTGATTGAACCTTACATGTTGGGTGAAATTAGTTAATTAAAGATTTTAATGGGAGTAATTAAGGATTTTCATTTATAAATTTGTTAACTAATTAAATCTGGATTGAATGATTGAATTAATGGCTAACATGATTATTTAATTGGATCTAAATAGACTAACAGTAATCATGGCCTTCATATAATGGACTTTTTTAATTGACCGAAATTGCCTTACTCATAATTGCTAGAATCATGCATACATATCTATTAATTAATTATGAGTTAGAATTAATTAAGAAAACATGATATATGAGCTTAAATGTTGTGTCTCTAATGGTCATATCATAAGTTTTGTGCTTCAAATTAATTATTCTGGAAATCTCATTTTGATTGGGCTAATTAATATACATCTCTATCAAATCATTTTTGAAAAGCCAATTTATTAGTTATTTCCATAATTGGAGGAATTAATTTGAAAATAAATTTTGCAAGATACTTTCTAAATAAAATCTATTGGGATTTTTATTGATTTGGCTTTCCTTAATTATCTTAATTAATTGAGCTAATTTATTTTTGTATCTTCATATCAATTAATCATAATTGATTGGGTCTTTAATAATCATGGAAATAATCAATTATTTATGAAAATAATTATTTGGACTTTCAAAATTAATATGGGAATAGTTTGAAAGTTGAATTTTAATTATTCCTAAATTATTTACGGAGCTATTTGGAAAATAAATTACTTAATTTTTATATCTCCTTCCATAATGAAGTTAATATCGTTTGGATTTACTTTGTTCCATATTGAAAGTATAAAGATCATATTAAAGCCTTCAATTATTTAGCATAGTCATATCTTAATTGATTTGTTGGCTAAGGATTAGTTAATTGACAATTGTTCACGATAATGAAATTGAAAATCAATTAGCAAAAGTAATGGAATCGAACTTAGTATATATATATATATATATATATATATATATATATAATAGTGGAGGGTCCATGCTATGTAATTAAGTTGTCTACAAAATATAACTTAGAGAATCATCTTCTACTTTTATTCTAACGGTAACTTGGCTAAATTCGTGGATTGCAATTATCTATTTCCAAAGTGGGTTCCTTAAAATCAAGAGTAGCGGTTATATGCCTTAACAACTAGAAAAATCAATTAGTAATATATCTTGGCAACTTTCCTTTCTAATTGATTTTAATTGATAACGGCTATACATTATTGTCTACATATTATCTAGCTTTAAAAATCGAGAGCAAAGAAGAGAATAACATTATATATATAACTGAGTATACACTGAATATAAAAGATATATACTTGGAATTACTCTTCACTTTTTTTCTTCTTCAAATACTCCTTTCGTGAAGTAAAATATGTACTTGTGATTTTCAAGGAATAGTCTATTTCATATACAGCTTTACTATTGAGGCTTAATCGGTAATATATTTCTTTAACATTGATCATTACATATAGAATTGATCTTTGAATTGTGATATAATTATTGCTTTGATAATAATTTATTATGTAAACTTTTTATATCATTGTTAAATTGATTGTTGTCTAATCCGGTTTGGGTTAGGTGGTTTTTACAAATAAGTTCCAAGTAAGCATAAGTGTTTGGGGTGCATAGGTGCACAAGGTGAACAAAAGTGCTCTGAGAGGATAAGTCCTCAAGGTAAACATAAGAGCTTGGGGTGCATAGGTGCACAATGTGAGCAAAAGTGATGGGGGAGAATAAGTCCTCAAAGGTTGTAGGAACTTGCTTTGTAAAAGTGGTTTATTTGTAAATCAAATGAATTAATAAAGGAGTCTCCAATATTAGCTGGTATTGGACGTGAATTAGGCTACTAGAGTAGAGGATAAGGGTCGAACCACGTAAAAATCTATTGTGTTCATGTGGTTGATTGTTTGAATTTATATGTTCATTGCATGCTTCAATTTTGAATTGTAAAACTCATTTTGAATACTTTGACATATATATTTTAAGAAAAAAATATTTATTTATATTCAGGTCTCCATTTATTATAAGCAAAAAAAATTCAAAACAACAACAGTAAAATAGTTTCTATCAAAGTAATACATCAAGCTGAATTTAGCTGAAATACCAGTACAACATATTGTTTTCATTATCCAGCAAACTGCATTGCTTACTGTTTTGTTAAATTGTAAAAATTAGACATTGTTTACTCCACACTTATTCAACCCCCATTTTTTTGTGTGCCTACTTATATTTCAGTTATGTGTATATCTTGTTATGTCATTCGAATATGATGATACTCAGACCTAATGTCTATCTTGGAGCAATATTTGGCCCCATGTAGTTTATCAAGTAACTCATCCACTGTTGGGAATATATCCTTGAGAATGAGTGCATTTAGTAACCTATAATCAACACACAACCTCCAGGTCCCACCCTTTTTTTTTACTAACAAAACTATAGCTGTATGGACTGGTATTGTGTTGTATTATCCTAGATTCCAGCATTCCCAAGATCTGCTGCATAATTTCTATTTTCTAGTAATAGGGAACCCTATAAGGTCTTACATTCACACGTTTAGAATTTGGTTCCAAAAGTATATGGTGGTCAAAGGTTCTTTTGGGAGGTAACTGAGTAGGTTTAATAAATAAACCCTATATTGCTCCAGTAGTTGTTTGATGACTGGTATAGGTTGGTTAATATTGTATAACATGGTTGGATAAACCTCAGTCAAGTAGGACAGTGTGGAGCTTTGGTGTGAGAACAAGCACATTTGGTTGTCTGGTTGAACCTCAGACTTAGATACCAACTGGAGCACATGGCACTGGGCTATCTTATCTTTCTTAAGAAGTTGGTGAAGTAGATTGGCAGAAATTGCTTCAAGTTTTGTGTTATCTTGAACCCCCTATAAACACATTTCCTTGTCTTTATGAGTGAATTTGATGTAGTCTTGCTTGAAGTTTATTTTGAGTTCACCAAAGGTTTCTTGCCATGCTACCCCCAAAATGGCATCTGCTCCATGAAGGTCAATAATATAAAAGTTAGTAGTGAAACAATGCCCCTATATAACAAAAGGGAATTATGTTACATTGTCCCAAACAAGTGAGATTATCCCCATTCCCTACTATAACTGAAAACTGTTGTGATGGAATGATGTTTAACCCCAAATATTTTTCTACCCTAGCCTACATAAAACTATGACTACTTCCTTCATTAATGAGATTTTGGAGTGTCCTTCCTTGAATATACCCTTACAATCTTAAACATCTTAAACTAGAATTCCCTATAAGGACATATAATGTTCCCCCAGCAAGCTCTTCAAGTTCTTTCTCTTCAACTGCTTGTGGTTCACCAATTAAGTCTATGGTAGCCAATTCTTCATAACCCTCAGGTAAAACTCCCTCTAGCAAGAATAGGGACATCTGGCCTTTACATTTATGGCTCTTATGCCAAGCTTCATCACAATTATAACATTGTCCCTTTTTAATTTTTAATTGGCTCTCTGTATAGGTTAGTCTTTTTATAGGCAGTTTGTGATATGGGTTGTTAGGGGGGAACACGTTGTTGATCTTCTCTACTTATGTGGCAGGAACATAAAGGACTAGAGCATTTCTAGAGTTAAAGTTATGGGGATGCAGGGTTGTGGGTTTAAGTCCCAATAATGAATTTGTTTAATACATTCTGGGCATAAAATTAGACTGTTTACCAAAACCTTCCTTCCCTTCATACACTTTAGATAAACCAATGGCATGCTGAAGATTATAAGGTTGAGCTGATATTACCTCACATTGGATATCTCATCTTAGACCTCCAATTTAACTCCCTTTAAGAAATGATTCTGGAAGGCCAGGTATCTTGTTAGATATTCTCTAGAATTGGGCTTCATATTTAGCTACAGATCCCGTTTGAGAAAGTTTGCTTAATTGAGTGTTAAGATCATCAAAAGGTGAAGGCCCAAATCTCATGTGTATTTGGTAAGTGAATTCGTACCATGATCTGACTTGATGATTAGTTTTCAACCACTAGAACCAACTAGATGCAGCTCCATCAAGGTGTAATGCTACCAATGATTACTTGTCGTCCTCAGATGTTTTATGATACTCAAAATACTTATTGGCTTTATATAACCAATCTGTAAGATCCCCACCCTCAAACCCAAGGAAATCAATCTTAGTTTTAGGTAAAAAATTCATGCATTCTAGGATTTAGTTGTAGATCTGGGGGTGGATGAATTTCTAGCCTATTTGGGGGATTGGTGTAAATTTTTCTTTGTTCCTGCAACATTGTAAACATGGTTTGTCTAAATTGTTGTAAGAAGTTTTGAGTAAATTGATCAAATAGTTGTTCAAACCTAGCAGGATCAACAATTGTGATGCTTTCAATGAAAGCACCAGTGAAGCCAATTACTGAACTTCAATTTCGTGTAGAGAAAGGAAGGAAGGAAGAAGAGAGAAATAGGAAGGAAGTTAATTCATTTCATCATGCCTTTTGCAAATCATACTTAGTGTTTATAATACATAACCACCCAACACATGGATGAGCACATGTTTTGCTTACAAAAGCTAATAGAAACAATCTTATCCCTACAGCTAATTATGTAATTAACAAATATGGACCCTTGGATCAAGTGCTCTAGCTGTTTCCAAAAAAGATAGATCACTACTTAATTGTACTTGTTTTTTCCTTTCTTGCCGAGAACATAGTTGTTCATCCATACTGGTTCTCTAGTTGGCCTTATAGATTTCCTTAGATCATCCAAAGTTCTCAAGTCCTCTAGCTCATCTTCCATGTGGTCCCCATATTCATTAGTAGTTGAATTCTCCTCCACTTCAGCATGGCTTTCATAATCTTGGACCAACTATTTTTGTTCCATTAGCCCTGCATCCTCATCAATAGGCCATGTGTCTAACACATCTTGATCCTTTAATGGTTGTACATTTACAAGTAGTTCATGGTTTTCATCTAGGTGATTATTGGTTGGATCAGTGTTTGTAACAATGTTGATTTTTCGTCATTCACACAAGCAAACATAGCAGTTGAGAAATGTCAACTTGCCTAATATTCTCTATGGTAATTACATTTTTCAATAAGATCTATATTACACAATTCGTATCAAGAATTGTAATGTTATTGAGTTGGTGTGACTATTATAAAGAGGTAAAATATATAATATTCTAGCATACAAACTACTTATTTTCTCCATTGTTAATACATCTTGAAGCATGTTCTCTATAATCCTAGCAAATAAACATATCCCTAAAATTTAAAATTATTACTGTAAATAAAAATAAAAGAGTGTCTTATGTTTATATACTCATTTAACAATATCTAATTTAACTTATAAAACATGTTTTAAAAAATTATGGAAGTATTTCAATAATATTAATTATAAATTAAAATAATATTTAAATTAGAGGTAGAGACAACTTGACATTTTGTCAAATCAATTTGTATATCAAAATGACTCGACTTATCGGTAGGAGTATTGTTGCCCAGCACATCTATTGATAAGAAAGAAGGTAAATAAAATTATTTTTAATTTTTAAGTACCCAAAAAAACGCCTACTTGGGCAGAGCACTGCGAGTGTGTGAACTTTGTTAATGCTATTGCGTGATTGGGGTGGATTTGGAAGTGAGAGATGAACAAGAAATTCGGAGGAGGGAGGCAGCCGACCGGTACTCCGTCATTGGCCTGGTCGTGCGCCGTCGTCATTGTTTCTCTTCTAGCCGGCGCCTCCGTCGTCCACAATATATTTAAGCCTGATTTGGTATATTCCTCTCTTTCCCAGTCTTTGTGTGTGTTTATGAATGAGCTAAATCTATGTTTTCAATTTGTAACATGACTTGGTTAATTACTAGATTGTAATTATAGTGGTTGACTACGAGAGATGGAATGAAGCTTAGTTAATTACTAGATTGTAATTATAGTTGTCGACTACGAGAGATGGAATGAAGCGAACATTACAACTTTTGCGGACTTTAACTGTTTGACGAAATGCTCCAAAGATTATTTACAAATTGGAAGTTGGAATTGACCATTTTTAATTTGAGATTGAACTTTGCTAGTGACGTTGGGGATATAGGCTCCCCAAGAAACAAAAAAATTTAAATGCTTGGCTGGTACATGGTTTTATACCGTAATGAAACACCATCATCGATTAATCTTTGCTTACCTAAAATACCGTGGACCGGGCCTCTTCTTTGTACATTGAGCACCCACGTACTTGGTGCAAAACAATTTCATGAATCCTAATTTATTCTAAAGGTTATTAATATTAGGGGGCTGTCTGGTCTAGGGAGTTTACTCCCAAGTGCAATTTTTTTCTCAATTAATTTCGGATATAGGTTATTGACTTTTTTTAAGTAGTATAAAGTTTTGCTTGCATTGCTATTCCCTAATATCTATTCCTATTGTCTTCCTCTTAAATTCTTAATGATGCTTCTTTTTTTTATATATTTGCACTTTTGCAGACACTGCCCCCAGTAGATATTATTGAAGCAGCAAAGCCAGGACAACCTGACAAACATTGAAGGCCTATTCTTATTCTCTTTTCCCCATTAATACTTTATTTCCAACATTTGTATCTCAAGATTTTTTATTGAAAAAAGATAGATTATCATCACCTTTGTTTTTCACATTTATATTTGGGAGTTGCGTCTTAAACTTTTTAAGGTAATTGGAAGTAGATTTTACACTTTTAGCAAATTTTTAAGTGCTACTAATTGATTGCTTGATGCCTTGAATCCATTAGCTCGCCAAACTATTAGATCTGGGAGCAGCCATCTCAAAGCAGCCATTTATGAGTAGTATCAGCCTTATCAGATTTGCTAGAAACAATTACTAAATCAGAATGGCTTCAATTGCTGCCACACACCAACTCCAGTTTGGAGCTCTTTGCTTAAAACCTAAATCTTTGTTCTACCATGAAATGCTATGCCAACGAGTTTGAGACCTTATTTTTCAACAAAATTTATGTTGCCGCCTGATTCAGTTGCCAAAACACCACCACTGTGTAATGAACATATATCAGACCGTGATCACATTCTAAGGAAATAAACTTGAGGGTTACATTGACTGACCTTAGGAGTATTTGGTGTTGATTGGGAGGTGCAGGGCTTAGGAGACAAAAAGGATTGGTTAATTATGTATGTAGTTATCTATTGGAGACTATTTTGGAAAAATTAAAAATAAAAGTTTAAAATAAAAAGTGATTGTTTAAAAATAGCAAGGCAGATATTGTAGCTGGAAGAGAAGCAAGGGAAAAATTTAGAAAGCAAACTAAGCCGGCAGAAAAGTGGATCCTATTACAAGTTGACTGGAGCATCGGAGTAGCACTGGAGGAGTCAGCATCCAACACTTTTTTTTAAGTTAGTACTCTACGTAGCAATGTCAAGTTGGTATGAGTGGTGGTAGTTGTAGTTCACATTAGTTCCTCACTGTTGATTTGTGGTACGTGAATCACGTTGAGCACATGCTAGCAGTTTCAAATACCGTAATATGCTCATTTTCAAAAGGATTAGAAAAGTTTGGGTTGTAATGTTGTTGGTTTCTTACTTATGCCTTGGTGATCTCATTTTCTCTCTCCAATCTTGTTGACTAATAAACATGCTTTACTGTAGGATTTGCTATGCTAGCATAATCGATCATTCTAAGGTTAATAATGATTAATGCTTCAGTGTATTATTGGTTGACCTTACCTTGATATAATCAGTGGTGTTAGTTTTGCATGGTTTTTTTAAACCTGTTTTTACAGTAAAACTTAAGGATGGTAAACAAACTGGGCACTTGTTTGGCATGTATAAGCCATGCCCTGCATATTGCATACCAGCTGCATGCTTAGCCGCCGCCTTCTTTTTGCGGCAGTACTGCTTACCACTTTGGCCTGTTATGGTAGTACTGAACTTGACAAGATCATACCGATTCACCTACATTATGCATTCTAATTATTGGAGTTATGATAGTGTTACTCGAGTGAGTATTTTATAATTTGTGAATATCCACACAAACAGTTTCTATGGCAAAACTCTGCTTTGCCACTTGTGGAGCAAGTATACATGAACAAAGATTTTATTTAGTTGTGCCAACGTGACTAGTATTGAGGGTGTTAGGTCCCTGTGATATATCTGAATTTACATTTGTGAAATTGTTGATTATCCCTGAATCTGTGTATATTGTTGAGCTTGATTTGAGTAAAGGATAATTGTTTCCAGAAGCTGCATGGGGAAAATATATTTCATCTATGTTCTCTCTCTTTTTCCTGGAATGTGGTATGCTTGTTTATTTATTTTTTGGTAAGTAATGAGCTATTTTTCTCGGCTATTGCACATTTTTGATAACATGATTGACTAGTTTTGATTAGAATTATCACTTGAATAATCTGCTTGTACTGTTATCTCACTCACAAGAATAAGTTAGATTTTCTTGTCATTCTAAACCTTATTTCTTTGCTTCCTAACAAATGTAACCTGATAGGACTCACTGATTTGTTATGTTTAAGAGTAAACTTGGTAATTCAGCCTGGCCAAAAAATTTATGAAAGCGTTTCGTAGCTATCAATAGCCATACATTTTTTCTAATGTTGATGATCTTCGGTTCCGGTTTATTCTTCACCAATGGCCATGCATCTCCAGTGTGCTGATCTCTTTCTTTGGGTGTATGTTCATGGGATTGGGGTTCAGTATTATGAATAAATTTTATACCGGATGCATTCTTGTTCTGTAGATTGGAAAACAAATATGTGATGTATGAGTATTGTATAAGAAATATGTGATCCAAATTATTGCGAATGTGATGTGAATGTCAATTCTCTTATTAAAAAAGTGGTTTCGGATGCGGTGGTATCCGATATGCACTGCAACACTGCATACATATATATATAAAGTCATTCATGTTGGTTATGCACTCTTCAATGACCACCGGATCTTGCACGTCTATTGCTAGATGCCTAGATCTGACAGGCTTATATTTGAAAAAAGACGAGTCTTTCGCAACATAATGTTGTGAAAGGGAAATTGTCTTATAGGTGATTTGAAATTAGTTTCTATAACATTGTGTTACAGTTCAGATTTTACAATAGAGGTTGCAAGATTTAAGGGCAAGTTACGGTCTCTGAGTCTATAACCATCATTTAGTATATATATATATATATGTATATATATATTGTATACTATACCATTTTTCTTTTTATAAAGTTATTTGTCATTTGGTTATTAATTAGGGAATTGATATTTTTACACGATTTTTTGATATTTTCATACGGTAGAACCTATATTTAGAGCTATAGTTATGGTTTACCGTCATTATAGCTCTAAAATGTGGGTCTTATCGTATAGAAATATCAAAAAAGAAGTGAAAATATCAATTTCCTATTAATTATAGTCTAATATTTTTTTATACAGTTAGACTAATAAAAATCTGTAGAGACTTGTGGACTTTTAGTTTCAAGTTTTTTTTTTTTTGAAATAATCAAAATGACTTAAATATATTAAAAATAAAATATATTGAAATTGTAATATGTTAAAAAATTACAATAGTAGAGAATTAAAATAAAAATTCTTTCGATCAAACAACATATATCAAATGAAGAAGATGGTTGAAATCGTAATGTTACAATTACAAAAAATTATAATAGTAGAGAATTAAAATATAAATTCTTTCAATTAAACAAAAAATACCAAATCAAGAAGATTGTTGAAATTGTAATATGTTACAATGACGAAAAAATTACAATAGTAGAGAATTAAAATAAAAATTCATTCAATCAAACAACAAATATCAAATTAGGAAGATGATTAATCGTAACAACTATTAGACACTAAAAATACTTAAAATATAGTCAAATTTTATTAAAAACAGTTTTTTAGCATGAGCGATAAAATACCAAATCTCGTAACTCTACACCTAAATAATATATATTATGATAATAAGCACAATAAAGAATATCATCTCAATCAAGAAAATCTCCAAAATAGAGGAAACTATCTCACAAGAAAATAAAATATGACTCTCATACAAAAAAAAGAAAAGAAAAAAAGGAGAAGAATAATAAATTAATCATCTCAGGAGGAAAATAACATCCCACATAAAGAGAAAAATAAGCTCTCGTATAAAGAGAGAAGAAATACCATGAAGAAGAATTTAGGGAAGGGTCTCTTCAAAAAATTGAAGAGCTCTCCCCGAATAAAAAATGAAGGCTAAGGTTTTTTTTACCAAGTTTTTGTTAGAATATCTGAATATGTTTAATTTCATTTTGGGGTTTAATGATAAATATATCTTTTAATTTGTATATTATTTATTTTAATATATTCAATATTCTGTAGTATTTTATTGGATGTCTTGTTTCAATTCTTTCGCTTGTGTGCGACTTTATAGTATACAAAATGAATACTTACATCCCAAATTCATTTATTGTAGTTATATACATACTTTTTAAAGATACGAAAGTGATTTGCATCCATATTCATATTTTAAATTTGTTAATATAGTTGTTTGGTTTTAAAATCGCATGATTAAACTACAACACTCCGTGACACGATTTCTCATAATTAATAATAAACATAAGAATGTATGCAATACTCTAAAAATCACATGGGTATTCTTCAAATACATGTATATTGTCTACGATTCACAAAGATAATTTTATTTGTAAAATTTATAAATTTTAAATATATATTTTTATTTAATTTATATTAATATAAAGAGAATTATTTTGAAAAATAAATATAAATATATACCATTCAAATACTATTCTATTTTAATTGTTAAAAATATATATATAATATTAAATTTTTTGTCATACTCTAATTTATTATAAATGAGATTTTGAAAGCAATAAAATTGTGTTCTTGTAAACTTAAAAGGGGAGAGAATTGAACACCTCCATACTCACTTCAATGAGTAACAACTAACAACGGACGGCTCGAATGGTTCGTTCATCTACCCTAACCACACGCCATTAAATCCAACCTCCAAACACCCAACTGCCTCTCCCTTCACAATAAAAATGGGTCACCCAACCCATTCTCAATATCTCCAATCTCCCTCTCTTTTGTTCTTCTCTGGATCTTGTATAAGAACGATTCCTCTACAAGATCAAACAAAAGGGCTTTACCCTTACTCCATTTCCCCAATTGGGTCTCCCTCATCTCCAAAAGAAGATGAAGGTGACTGTCACTACCCGTAGCGGTAGAGAATTCATCAAGGGTGGGCTTGAGCTCAATGATTCGGTAATTTCTTTATTTTCCAATACTGGGTCTGCTTCTGTTTTTTAAATTTGTGGTTAAATCTTCATATAGATGAGTAAATGTTTCTGGGTTTCTGTTGCAGGCTAGTGTGGCTGATCTGCAGGAGGCAATTCATAAGCGAAGTAAGTAGTGATTAATAAGGTCGTATTTGTGAACTAAAGCTTCTTGTTCTTATCGGATCATACATACTACGTAGCTATATAAATGTTTTTTAGTGAACAATAATAGAAATGGTGTTCTAAATCGTACTTGTTTGATATATAACTGTAATTGACTTTGGTTAAATTCCTTAAACATGTGCCCGTACTGAGTTTTCACAGGAAAAATTCGATAGCTCCTGAAATGCTTATGTTAGTGTATCCATACTGGAGAAGGGTATGATTTTTAATTAAATTAATCACATGAGAATGCTAATGTAATTATTTAGGGTTGGTTTGCTTCATAAGTTCCTTGCTCTCTTTAGGCTAGAATTTAAAACATAACTTATTTATTATGGGTTAGGGTCTCCATGGTATATCTGATGGTTTCCCATAAGAAGCAAAACATGGAGGGAGAACTCTATAGATGCGTATATATAGATCGCTAGAAAAGGTTCAAGTTCAAATCTTGTGTTGAAGGTCATTCAAATGTGTTAAAATCAAGTTAAAATTTTGTACAACTCATCAAGACTCTTTTTGAAAGAAATTCATCTGACCTTGTTACATAACTGAATCAGGCTCACCTCCTATGATATCAAAGAAAACCCCTTCAAAAAGTACATTAAACAACTCCTCAAAATTGTTGACAATCTTTCTTCTTCCTACCATTAGATAATTTAGTAGATTTCTTTTTCACTTTGGGATGTCGGGGTGGGGATGTTTCCTAGGATTTAGTTAGCTTCTATGAATATGTATGCACAGGCAGAAAAAGAGGCATAGGGCTATAATCAATCAATCTCAAGCTGAACTTTACCATGTTCAAGTTCTGCTCGTTTAGCGAACGAGCTTAAAATTTTGTGTGCGAGTGTGGATGGTTTTCCAACTAAAAGCCCAAGTCAAGCTTGCACAAGCCCGAGCCCGATCTGAATTCAAGGTGTGCACAATTAAACTCTGCTTAGTAACATTTATAATCAATTAATCATGTAAACGACAAAGGTGAAAATCATAGTTGTCATGGCGTCATCATGTTTTAGGCGATGTCTAGACGTCCTGGCATTGGAGAAGAGCAAGGTGATGTCTTGGACGTCAATCTGCCAAGACTCACTCCGTGGTAGCTAGCCTAAGTTAAGTGATTAAGTCACTTTTTACCCATGACTCATCTTAACCTATGGACTTGCTATGTGGTGTAATTTTAGTACTTATTAAACTTGTAACATGTGATGAGTGATGATTTGGTTGATTTTATATTTTCTACATGGTGTTTGTTGACTTGCTTTATTAGTTTTTAATGTCAAGTGTTTTATTTTTTAATTTTGATTGTGAAGTATTCATATAATTGTGTTTTTAATTGTATTCCATAGTGTTCGTTATTATGTTTTGGGTTTTAATATATAGAAAATTTTGCTATTCAATATACTTTTGAAGTAAAATAAATACTGTATAAATTGCACTTTGTTAACGAAGTGTCGTCATACAGACGCCATGGCAGGTAGGGGTGTCCATCGGTAAAAAACCAAATCGGTACCGAAAAAACCGAACCGGTACCGAATCGAAATTACCGCTAAAACAAGAACTGAAAACCGAACCAAATTACCGGTTTCGGTACTGGTTCGGTACAAATTCGGTTCGGTTTTCGGTTTTTACCGATTAGCAATATATATAATTATTATTAATTATATATATTATTATATATATAATAATATATATAATTATTATTAATTATATAATAATTAATATAAATTTATTATTATATTATGTAATTCGGTTTTTTCGGTATATCGAATCGAACCGAAATTCAAAAATGCCTATATCGCTACCGGTACCGAAAAATATAAAAAACCGAAAAAACCGAAACCGAAAAAACCGGTACCGATCGGTTCGGTAAAAAACCGAAAAAACCGAAAAGTTTGAACACCCCTAATGGCGGGTGCCTTATCGCCATAGTTGTTAGAATCTTACGATACGTGATACGTATCTTACGATTCGATACGGAGACAATTCGATACGTATCGCATGGTGAATCTAAAATGATACTGTATCTTACGATACAATATAATGCACGATATTTTTTAAAAGCAACAAACTTAAAAAAAAAATTCATGTAGATCCAAAAGACCAAAAACAAAACTTTTAAGCCTTTTAACATTTTAATTGAAGAAGTTTTCTAGTACAAACATATTCTATATCTCTTCTTGAGTCTTTAATTACTTTTTAGAGTATTATATCTAATTGAAAATGTCATTCTATTTTTTCCACGTCATTTTATATAAGAAGATATATAAATCTCTACTTGTTAATTTGAATTTTTCTCTTTTGTTTTATAGATTAAAGGTGAATCTAAATTTTCGTTTTCTCTTATTTTTCTATAAAGATTATTGAAATAATATCTAATAAATCAATTTAGAGTATTTTGATTACTGTTTAACTTTAAAATTTATTTTTATTCTATAATAATATTTATTTGACTACTTTTATATAGAGTCAAGCTTGAGTACTACATTTTTTATTTTGTTTCTGTATCTTACGATATAACTCATGATACGATACATGAAACACGATACGGGAGTTTTCGAAACATGATACGATTCACGATTTGATAATTATGCTTATCGCCTAGACGTCCTAGTGGTCAACTATAGCGTCTTGCTGTGGCACTGTGATAAGTATGGTGAAAATGTAAGGTTTTAAGGTATTCCCACTCTATAGATTGTGGTCATGTTGCATAGAACTAGATTTTATCTTTTTTTATAAAATCTTTTGGCCAGTAATGTCTCTTTTTACTGGTCATGGGACATGATTATGATATGGTGCCATAAAAGATACAAAGGACTTTCCATGGCTAGTAGGCTTCTAGATCTTCATCATTGTATAAATGTTGAAACTTGAAATATAGGAGGACACGTGAATTCTACCTTGATTGACTCGCCAAATCCTTGATGATGTTTGTAGACTCATAGTTATTAGAATCGTATGATATGCAATACGGATTGAACGATACGATACAGAGACAATTCAATACATATCGCAAGGTGAATCAGAAATGAAATCATATTATACGATTCAGTTACGATGCATACATATCTTACTATACAATGCACGATACTTTTTAAAACTTTGAACCTTGAAAAAGTTTTTATGTAGATCCAAAATCCACCCAGAGAGCCGAAAGAGCGAAGAAAGGGGATGAGCAACACTAATTAAGTAGAACAGTTAAGAAAGGTCTTTCCTTATTCTATTTCCTAAGCGGAAATAGTCGGAAAGTTGAACTCAATAGCAGCCGTAAAGGACCGTTTCCCCCTCCTCGCTCCGCTCGTCTCCCCTCGGGGGAGACTAGAACTTCCTTCGGAGATGTTAGTAGCCCCCGTCTCTAAAAAGAACTCGAACAAGAACTCGAACTCGGAAATGTCTTAAATGACCACTGAACCTTATGGCGAGATCTGTCAGCTTCTTAACTGATGGAGTACAATTAAAACTTTTGAGCCTTCTATTTCAAATGAAGGGGGGCTTTAGCATTAACATATTCTATATCGCTTGATGAGTTTTTAGTTTCTTTTTAGAGTTTCATATTTTTTTTTACAAAATGTCTATTTATTTTTCGCACATCACTTTCCACATGTAGAAACATAAATCTCCACTTGTTAATTTGAATTATTCTCTTTTGTTTTATAGTTTAAAGGTGAATTTGACTTTTTGTTATCTCTTGTTACTCTCTAAAGATTACTCAAATAATATCTAATAAATTAATTTATAGTATTTTGACAACTATTTAACTTTAAAATTAATTTTAGTCTATAATAATAGTTACTTGACTACTTTAATACATAGTCGAGTTAATATAATTGATTGTCCAGTAAATTGTGTTTTATATATTTAAATATATTATTACTTTTTTCCTTTTATTTCCGTATTATACAATACAATTCACGATACGATACATGAAATACGATACGGGGGTTTTCAATACACGATACGATTCTCGATTTGGCAACTATATTTGTAGTGCAGAGGAGAGGATAGCGTTTAAACTTCTTTTGTGGGTTGTGCTTCATATGGAGTAACTTCTGTTGAAAAAGGATCTTCATTAGTTCATCTAAAGGTTTCATATATAAAGACATTAGATATAGATTGTTGAAAAATATATGTGATGAGAAAGTAAATAGAGCGAGAGAGAAAATGGTAAGATAGAATCTCTATACTGAAGGAGTCCATGGATTTATAGGGGAACACCCTTCCATTAGCTTATAAATCGAAGTAAGAAGATGCTGTTTAGATAAGAAAGTTTGGAATAACTATGAAAAACCACTCATATAGTAATATACTATTAATTCTGATTGTTTTTTTAGTTTGTATAATTGTTTAGTGTTATCTGCTTTGTTTGTCGGACACGTGCTTGTGTCTGTTACATGATTTTATGCATGATTTGAAATTCATTTATACTGTTGAGGGACATCAGATAATTATGCTGCCAATATGTATTTCCTGTTGTTGCATTTCTGTACAAACAGTGTGGTGAATTCTCACGAAACAATTGAGGTGTGCTCTTATGTTTTTTGAGACAATTGTATCAAGTTATTGGCAATTTACCAACTTTCTTATGACACTAGCATTGTGGTTTCTCCTCTAGGCCATTTACTTGTCTGAATTTGAGCTGCTCTTATCCCATGTGTTGTTTTCAATGGTGTTATTACATTTTTTAGTACTGATATGCTGATATGCATGTCTTGTATGAACAGACAAGAAATACTATCCCTCGAGGCAGCGACTAACCCTCCCCATTCAACCTGGATCCAAGGAGAAGCCTACAGTCCTTCAGTACAAGAAAAGTCTCAATGAGTATACCGATGGAAATGTGAATGAATTAACTGTAGTGTTCAAGGACCTAGGGCCTCAAGTTTCCTATCCTATATTATTCTTTTGGGAATACCTGGGTCCTCTGCTCATCTACCCAATCTTCTACTACTTCCCTGTATACCAATACCTTGGATTCAAAGGCGAGCGTGTTATCCACCCAGTTCAGACTTATGCCTTATACTACTGGTGCTTCCACTACTTTAAACGTATCATGGAAACCTTTTTTGTTCATCGTTTTAGTCATGCAACCTCACCACTTTCTAATGTGTTTCGGAACTGTGCTTATTACTGGTCCTTTGGTGCTTATATTGCTTACTATGTGAATCACCCTCTTTATACACCTGTAAGTGACCTTCAAATGAAGATTGGATTTGGTTTTGGTTTGCTGTGTCAAGTTTCAAACTTCTATTGCCATATAATACTGAGGAATCTTAGGGGCTCTGGGAGCGGTGGGTACCAAATTCCAGGTGGATTTTTGTTCAACATTGTGACTTGTGCAAATTACACAACAGAAATTTATCAGTGGCTGGGCTTCAATATTGCAACACAGACAGTTGCAGGTTACGTCTTTTTAGTTGTTGCTGCGTTCATCATGACTAATTGGGCTCTTGCCAAGCACCGTCGTCTAAAGAGGGTAAACTCTCTATTCTTTGTTCTTAATCTCCTATCAAATTAGTTATCAGAGAATTTCCTTTCACTCTCTTACTACTACGATTACCTTAACTCTATCATCATTGAAAAGTTAATAATCTTGCTACGTTGATGCTTATACTTTATTCATTTTTGGTTGTGTCGTTTTGCCTTGCAGCTATTCGATGGAAAGGAGGGCCGACTTAAGTATCCCCGACGATGGGTGATACTACCCCCATTCCTGTAGAAGTTGCTGTCAAGCCTGAGACTTGTCTCGTTGGTTAGAAGCTTTGGATTCAGCACTAGTGTGGAGGTTTTAAAGGTTCATACGTATCAACATACGCCAACAAGACATTCAGATATTGGTCTTTGCCTGTTATCGCTGTAGTTTTTCAGTTAAACTGCAATTAGTTTAAGATTGCTTGTTTCCCCTTTTGTTCTATCTGTCAAATTGTTTAAATATGCTTTTGAGATTATAGTTGTCACAGTTCCATCAGGAGACTATTAGACTATCTTTTGTATGTTAATTAGTTGTTTCCCTATATCTTAAATCAGAATGTTTAAGACCATGGCTACAGATCTTCAACTTCCCACAGGATATTGTTGATGGAATGAACATTGTGTCTTTTCATACTAATTTCATGCTACATGTACCATTCTTGTGGTGTTCTTGAATGGAAAACCCAGTATCCCATATCAAGTGATCAGTAGTGCAATGATTCATGTCTTATATTCATTTCTGAATAACTGTTCTGCAGTTGCCGTTTTAACTTTTATGATAGAACTTTTTGCTTTGTAACAAAAGAGGGCCTATGAGTGGTGGCTAATGATTGGGATGGTGGGAAGCCACACAACTAGAAGGCAAAATAATCAATTTCCAATGTGCCCCTTGCTGTTTTTTTTTATAAAAAAATAAATAAAAATTCCCAGCATTTTTTGGATGATCATAGCAGATTATTTGGCACATGAACTATGCGGCACTTTTTGCTGGAATATCATTGATAAAATTATTCGCTTGTGCAAGTCTATCTTAATCTGTCCCTAAACACACATTATTTTTAGGCATTGTATTTTCTCTCTATATATAAAGTGTCTTTGGGGAGCTGATGAGTGGCTTGGTGATTTTGTGTCATATTATTTTTAAATAAAATTACTCTTTTATCCTTATAACTTTAATTATATTACTATTTTGTTTTTTCTATATTATTTTTTTAATCTTTTTATTTAGTTATTCAAATTGTATAAAATTTATATTTTACACCATATAATTTATACACGTAACGCGTGTGTCACCGAATATTAGTCTTATTATAAATCGTCCAGCTTTTGAAACCGTTTTTTGTGATTTTGGGTTGCACCGTAGATTAAGTATATTTTAAATTATTGTCTTTATTTCTCCGCATCTTATTATACCTTGTCCAGGTTTTGTAACCATTTTTTGTGATTTTGGATTGCTCTGTAGGTTAAGTATATTTTAAATTATTGTCCTTATTTCTCTTCTATTTTTTGAATTCTTTTTTTCCTTTCGTCTAGTAAAAAAAGAAATTGCTATATTACAAATAGGAAACATTAATAGCAATGTGTGTATTTTAATGTAAACTAGTCCTACTTGACACATACATTGTGTGTGCAACTAAAAAACTATAAAGTAATTAGTGAGAAGTTAATCTGATCATGAAAGAGAAAGTTAGAGATAAATATTATTACAGTTGTGAAATAATTTCAAGAAGAATAGGTTATTTTTTATTTTTTAATACTAGTTATTTGCACATATTACGTGTGTACTTTAATGTAAAAAGATAAGATAATAGGAAAGTAAAAGAAATAAGAGCAAGGGAGAGAGAAAATAAAAATGAAAAGATAACTCCAGAGAATTAATAAAGATGAAAAGGATAAAAATGAAAATTAAAAAAAAATCACTTTGATGTTTACACCAAAAATAATTGTCAACTCTCCCTTTTGCTTTATAATATAGATGGATAACTTTATAATATAAATATATACTTCATATATTTATTTTTATTTTAGTTGCATAACACCCCCCCCCCCCCCCCCCCCCAACACACACACATACACTTTTTAGTTGCACAAGCATGTATTAATGAGTTTTATTGTTAATTGCATATTGTTTTTCTTTTGTCTCAACTTCATTCTTTTGATTTATAAATGAATTTTTGTTTCCTCAAATTTAATTTATTTGTAATGTTTTTGCAGAATAATTACAATATCTTTTGTTCAACATTTTTTTTGTCGTGTGCTAGTAATTATTAACGACTATGCTTTCAAATGTAGTAATTTCATTTTGAAAGGTCATTCTTTTTATTTAAATTTAAAAATTCATTCCATTCTCTTGACAATTCATATGAGAAGTGGTAAAATACAATTTATTCCAATAAAATAGATATATATATAATTATTTTGTCATTATATTACACCACTCATCACCACCAATAATCAAACATATACTTGAAATCATTTCATTCATTCCTCCATTCTATTCCTTCAATCCAAACGCAGTATAATAAAAAAGATAAGGTGGAGAATTTTGGTAACTAGCTGTACATAAATAATTACTATTTTTAACTTAAATTTGTCAACATGTTATATGGAAAAAATAATAATCGCTAGACTATCATATTTGGTCTCGGTTATGCCAACTTAAACATCAATATTTAGACATACAAATAAAATAAAATAAAATCTTTATTTACAGCGATAAGCATTAAAATACTACACCGTTTGGTCATAGTTTCTCATTTTTTCTGTGTTTTCTTCTTCTTATATGAAGAAAAATAGAAATCTAAAAACTAAAGAAAATCACATAGTTATGTATATCGTAGGGGGAAATAAGATCACAACAATTAACAACTACTACATCGATTTAGCTGGGGCAAAACATTTAATTAATGGTAACAAGCTCACTTCATGACATGGTCCAAATAGGAAGGAAAGGAAGAAAATCCAAGCCCGAGAAAGGTACATTGTTTTTGTCAAAAATTTTGATTCGTTTGAAATTACGAGATCTATAATATATCAAATTGAAGCTTACGACGAGCCTTACAAAACTCATTGCCTTCAGCCATAACAGACACCGTTAAAAGCAAAAAAAACAAGGCATGGAAACATGTGTTTGAGTCTTTCGAAAAAATTTCAATTTTGGATTTATATGGATTATCTAGCATTTTAATAATTCCTTGCGTAATTAGGATTTCTAGTTTATTGTTTAGTATTTAAATGATGTTTTGATGTGTTTTAGAGTTAACTCTTATTCTTTTAATTTTATAAACGTTGTGGCTGTTTATGGTTAATTTATTCAATTTTGTGAATTCACGTAATTGCAAAGTTATATAGATTCAAATTCTGTGATTGTTTTTTATTTAGTTTTCCGCTGTGTCACTTCATATATTTTATTACTGACAATTTTATTATTACCACCATTTTATGAATCATTATTTGTGTAACTAGAATTGTATCACAAAAAATTATATACAGCTAAAATTATCAACAAAAAAAATGTAAGACCCTGAATTTTATGAAATATAAAATTTAATTTTCTTCATAATTTTTTTTTTTTTTTCATGAAACAGTAAGTGGTTAAATTGGCAAAGTTAAAAGTTAAAGATGTTCCGTGCAAATTATACCTTGTCGGGGAATATTCTTTTTGTCGGGGAATATTCGTTTTGTCGGGGAATATTCGTTCTGCCCGTACGACGGCGCAATATAATATTCGTGTCGTACGACGGCGCCAAAATAACTAATTAGTGGTGGACCCACAACGGAATATTTGTCGGAGATAGAAAACGACATAAGTAACCTTTTTAAATAAAAATAGTCAACGGAACTGTTAAAATACCGGTGATAAAAGAATAGTAGCATACGGTAGTTTATGGTATTTTCTGTAGCACACGGTACTCTACAGTAGCACACGGTATTGCACAGTGTCTTATATTATTGATCTGATAATTGACACCGTAACTGTTGCACATCATTTCATCAATAATTGTCGCTGCATAATATTTTATATTATCAATTCAATAATTGTTGCTACACAGTATTTTGCATTATTGATTCAATAATTGTCATTACACTGTATTTCATATCATTGAGTCAATAACTGTTGGTGCACTGTAGTTAAAATTATTGAACCTAATAATTGACAAAGTAACGTGTTCTTATATTATTGTTGAATTATTGTTATCTTTGTTGTAACATTAGTTTTACTGTTGTATTATTGGTTGATATTTGGTTAATAAAATAATGAGTTAGTGGGAATATATGGAGAAGAAGAATAAAACATGTGGGGGATGGTGGGAGAAAATGTAAGGTGAGTGGGGATTGGTGGAAAACATGTGGGGGTGAAGGATGGAAGAAGTTGAAGGAAAAATAAAGGAAATAGGGTATAACACGGAAGAAGAAAATAGAGAGAGAGAGAGAGAGAGAGAGAAAGAAAAGGTGGGTGGGAGAGATATATTAATATATATAAATAAGAAAGAAAAGAAGGAAATGATGAATGGTCAGGAAAGAAAAACGTGGGTGGAGATATATATATATATATATATATATATAATAATAAAGAAAAAGAAGTCAGAAAAGGAGGAGGCGGATAGAAGAAAATAAAAGGGAGTAGGTGGGAAACAGGTAGGAGAAAATTATAGGGTTGGTAGCTGAATGCACTATAAAATGGAACCTTGGCTAAACGAACTTCCTCACACTTTTCTCTTCTCCTATTACTATATTGTGAGTATACTTTGAGTGTAGAAAGATTACTCTAAAATTTTGGTAAAGCCAAAAGGAGTGCAGAAATTTTTCAAGTAAGTCTTTTATTAAAAAGTAGTAATTTCATAAATTCCTATATTTCACGGTATTCACAAATCTTCCTTTAGAAGACTCTTCTATTAGAAGATTCATTTTTAAAAGCTTTCTTTGGAAGATTTATTTTGAAATATTATTTTAAAAACTATTTTAAAGTTGTTATATTATACTACAAAAATTATGTTAAATATATATAATTTTGATAGTTCATAATATACAAGTTATTATACACTTTGAAATTTATATGTGGTAATTACTAATTTATATTATAAATATATAGGTTGATCAACCTCATTTAAATCAATATCCAATCACGTGTTAAGGTAAGGAATATTATTCTTTTCACACTCTTAAATTTATTACGGTAAGGGGTATCACTCTTTTCATCATCATAAATGGATATTATTTTCTTTCTTACTTGAAGGGATTATCATTCTTTGATTCTCGAAAATAATATCGTTTCTTTCTTGTGCCATTTATTTCCATGTATTAAATTGTGGGAATAACCTTACGGCGCGGTTTACCGCCTGTTGGTGAATAACCTTTTGTATTCATTCCTTATTAATCTTTGAGAATAACCTTACGGTGCGGATTACGCCTGTTTGGTGAATAACTCTTTGTGTTCAAATTCTATTAAATTGTGGGAATAACCTTACGGTGCGGATTACGCCTGTTTGGTGAATAACTATTCGTATTCAAATTGATGGGAATAACCTTACGGTGCGGATTATCGCCTGTTGGTGAATAACCCTTGTTATTTGTCTCGTGTGGAAATAATTTGTCTACACGAATTATCACATGACACTTTTATTCCATATTCGTAAGTGATATCATTTTCCTTTATACTCATAAGGGATACCATCTTTTTCATCTTCCATTATTCAAACTTACTATGGTAAGGGATATTAATTCCCTTCACCTTTTGTTAATCAAACCTGCTACGGTAAATGATATTATTTTCTTCCATACACCTAAATCGAAACTTATTATGGAACTATTGCTTCTATAATTCCTGAAAATATTATATGTTCCATAATAGTTGAATTTCATTAGTTCAACTGAACCTTCCTATTTTCTGAACATTTCTATTGAACTGTAATCGTTATTCTGAACTGTGGATCTTGAATATCATTTTTAAATTTCACTCCACATCATGTTGGCAATTTGGACATTATTTGAATCTGCACAAAGTAAACTTCCGATACTTATTGTTTATCCTGTTCTTCTGTTCATCATTTGTATCACTGTTATTTGTATTAATCATCAAGAATCAAGCTGTTGTGAATATCTGTGGCCGGGGGCACAGATGTGATATAATTGTTGAACAGATGATAGGTTAAAGGCGATATACTAGGTTAAAGGCGATACATCTGTTCGGTGTCTTTTATGACACGTGGTGAATGTTCTCTTTGGCCCGTAGTGCAAAGATGAACTGTTGGTTGGTATGATTATGACCAAAGGCTGAATCTGGTATAATCATGACCGTTGGTGTTATATTGAATGTCTTTGGCCCGTAGTGCAAAGACGAACTGTTGATCTGCATGATTATGACCAGGAACTGTGAAGTTGTATTATCTTGACTAATGGTATTTCAGATGATAAAAGTTGATGATATTTTTACTAAAAAGAGAAGCGAGTGGACATTATAGTCTGCATTATTCTTCTAATAGATTGCTCATTCCGCTGCTATTATTGATCTGAACATTGTTTAAGAATTTAACTACAGTTTTTTTTATATAAACCTTGTAGTCTATTGTATTCAGAACTCAACTGTTGAAGGCTAATGATAAATTATTCGTCATTATCTTAGTCATGATATTTCTTACTGGGCTATTTGAGCTCACCCTTTCTTTTCGTTCCATTGTTTTTCAACAGGAGATGAGAACGTAACGGGGTCTAGCCGGGGAATGGAGTGAGAGTGCGGGGATAGCTATCATAGTCTTCACGTGTTATAAAATAGTGTGGCAATAATAATGAAGACTTAGTTGTGTTGTATTATCCACTGTATTGTTGTACGTTGTATTTCATTGTAATAATTTTGTTGTAGTCTTTTGACGACTCAAGTTTGGGCTGTGTGGGCCTAGATTTGGGGGCGTCACAGTTGGTATCAGAGCTTAGGGATATGGTCTTTAATGGAGATCTGGGGTAGAACTAGGAGGGGAGAGGCGAATATAATTAGTCACTAGCGTGTCCCACCTAAATTAGATTTTATTATCTAATGAGTTGATTTGAATATAGGGACATGAAGTGATGAGTCAGTTTATTTGAACTAACATCTATTTTGTGACCACAGATAAGTATGGCATCTGGAAATCAGGAGGTTAACCACGGAGTACCTGAAGTGAATGTAGAGGCCACAAACAATTCTTCTACAAACTCAGAGTTGAATAATTTGCCTAAAGCAAAAATTATTTGTATCCGATCTAAAGAAGAAGAAGGTGAAAGTTCTACCGTCGTTCTTCCAAATTCGTTCTTTAAAGGATATCCGGAACTTGCAGAAATTGTTGCCTTTAATTTGCTCGACAGTTGGAAACATATCATCACCTGGTTATGCTCGATAACAAAGGATCAGAATATATGGACGTTTCATATAAGTCTTTGGGATTTATGGTGTTCGAGCTATGATTTTCAAGATTATTTAAAAATGATGTATCTATACTTTTGGGCGTTACAATTTAGAGGAATTCAGGTTAAGTTAGTCACTATCGTGGAAACTGTAGTCTATCGAAAATACTATTTTAATGGAAATCATTGGTACGCTACTACTGATGAAGTTGAAGAATCTGAGAAACAGTTCGTTAGAGAACTATTTCGTGGTATCCCCATGGTTGAAATACGTGAAGATCCGGATGAAGTATATGAGACTCGATTTGATGATGACAGCCTTGATGATCAAGAAATCGAATGAGGTGATGACCGGTAAGCTATTCATCAATTCTCGAGAAGTCTATGCCATGTTAGATATTGACTCTATCCACTCTTTTATCTCACCTATATGTACTCAACGTTTAAATTTGCCTATTGAAAACTTAAATCTTATCTTATCAGTTGAAATCTCATTGGGAGAAATACCTATTACATTTACTATCTATAAATCTTGCCTAGTTTAAATCAACAACCTCACATTACCTGTTGACCTTATTTCTTTGGAGATGCATGAATTTGATGTGATTTTAGGAATTGATTGGTTGACTACCCATCATGCTAAAATTGATTGTTTTCATAAGATTATTAGTTTTCATATTCCTAATCAACCTGTCATGCAAATTCAAGCAACTAAACCATTGAAATCTATAACTATTATTTCTAGCCATAAAGTCATTCGTTTATTGAAAAACGGATGTCAAGCCTTTTTAGCCCATGTCATTGATTTGAACAAAAACACGTCAAACTTGAATGATATTCCTATTGTTAATGAGTTCCTGACGTTTTTCCTGAGGAACTTCCTGGCTTATCCCCAAACCGAGAAATTGAATTCTGTATCGATCTTGAACCCGACACTAAACCCATTTTCAAAGTCTCATACCAAATGACTCCCATAGAACACCGAGAGTTGAAGGTTTGATTATTAGATATCGGTATCATTCGAGCAAGGAATGCGAGAAGAGTTTTCAAAAACTCAAGAGGAGACTTGTTTCAGCTCCTGTTCTGACCATACCATCAGGATCAGGAGAATTTGTCATTTACAGCGATACTTCAGGCAAAGGTCTAGGCTGTGTCCTTATGCAACATAGAAATGTTATAGCCTATGCCTCTCGACAACTCAAAGATTATGAAAAAAATTATCCTACTTATGATCTAGAGTTGGCAGCAGTCGTTTTCGCGTTGAAGATCTGGAGACACTACTTGTACGGAGAAAAAGTGGATATCTATACGGATCATAAAGGCCTCGAGTATTTCTTCACCCAGAAGGAACTCAACATGCGACAACGACGTTGGCTTGAGCTGTTGAAGGATTACGACCACACAATCCAGTATCACCCGAGAAAGGCGAACGTTGTAGCTGACGCTTTGAGC
This sequence comes from Hedera helix, assembly GCA_947179155.2. Lineage (NCBI taxonomy): Eukaryota > Viridiplantae > Streptophyta > Magnoliopsida > Apiales > Araliaceae > Hedera > Hedera helix. Next base: position 23,402,867 of record OX359285.1, read on the forward strand.
AGAAAATCTTATGCGAGTACAAGTGCACTGCTGACAACACAAAAGCGTATTTTATACGACTTGCAAAAGATGGAGATAGAGCTAAAGACACCAGGGACCCACTCGAAGATTGCTCACGTGCGAGTAGAACCGGCTTTAATCGATAAAATTAAAGTTGCGCAAGCTACCGATCCGGAACTGATGAACATGATGAAGAAAGTACAAGAAGGTGCCATTCCCGAAGCAAGAATCGACGAGACAGGAATACTTCGAGTCAACTCTCGACTCTGTGTTCCTAACGATCCTGAATTAAAGCATAAAATCATGATGGAGGCACACAACACGCCGTTTGCAATCCACCCAGGAGGTACCAAGATGTATCGAGATCTTCGACATACATTTTGGTGGAACAATATGAAAAGGGAGATTGCAGAGTTTATCTCAAGGTGCCTAACTTGTCAACGTGTCAAGGCAGAGCATCAAGTACCTAAGGGTCCATTGCAACCACTTGAGGTTCCCGAATGGAAGTGGGAACACATCAATATGGATTTCGTGACGGGTCTTCCCAAAGTTTCTCAAGGCTTAGATGCAATTTGGGTCATCGTAGATAGATTGACCAAATCCGCTCATTTCTTGCCTATACGAGAAAACTTTTCACTTGAACGTCTTGCCGGTATGTACATAAATGAAATCATGAGACTGCATGACATGCCAGTTTCCATAGTTTCTGATCGAGATCCTAGATTCACTTCACGCTTTTGGATCAGTCTACAAAAAGCTATGGACACTGAACTACGTTTTAGTTCTGCATACCATCCTCAAACGAACGGACAATCGGAAAGGACGATCCAGACCCTCGAAGATCTTTTGAGACTTTGCGTACTAGATTTCAAAGGAAGTTGGGATAAGTACTTGCCATTGGTGGAATTTTCCTACAACAACAGTTACCAAGCAAGTATAGGTATGGCTCCATTCGAGGCTTTATATGGACGCAAGTGTCGCTCTCCAGTATGTTGGAATGAGGTAGGAGAAGCAAAACTGTTGGGACCCGAGTTGGTACGCTTGACGACCGAAAAGATCCAAATGATCCGACAACGAATACAGACAGCACAAGAACGACAAAAGAGTTATGCCGATCTTCATCGGAGAGATGAGAGATTCAACGTCGGAGATCATGTATTCTTACGTGTTTCTCCATGGAAAGGGGTTACGAGATTCGGAAAGAGAGGAAAACTCAACCCTCGATTTATTGGCCCATTTGAAATCCTCGATCGGGTGGGAACTGTAGCTTACAGACTAGCCTTACCACCAAGTATGTCTCGCATCCATAACGTTTTTCACATATCTATGTTACGTAAATATGTGAAGGACCCAAACCACGTCATTGAGTTAGAACCAGACGTTATAGCAGAAGATTTAACGTATGAGGAAGTACCTGTTAAGATCCTAGATAAGAAGGAGCAGATCTTACGCTCAAAGGTTATACCTCAAGTTAAGGTTTTATGGAGGAACCAAGATATTGAGGAAATGACCTGGGAGCTAGAATCTGAGATGAAGTCTAGGTATCCATACCTCTTCGAAATGCCAGGTACGTCAATTTCGGGGACGAAATTTCATAAGGAGGGGAGGTTGTAAGACCCTGAATTTTATGAAATATAAAATTTAATTTTCTTCATAAATTTTTTTTTTTTTTCATGAAACAGTAAGTGGTTAAATTGGCAAAGTTAAAAGTTAAAGATGTTCCGTGCAAATTATACCTTGTCGGGGAATATTCTTTTTGTCGGGGAATATTCGTTTTGTCGGGGAATATTCGTTCTGCCCGTACGACGGCGCAATATAATATTCGTGTCGTACGACGGCGCCGAAATAACTAATTAGTGGTGGACCCACAACGGAATATTTGTCGGAGATAGAAAACGACATAAGTAACCTTTTTAAATAAAAATAGTCAACGGAACTGTTAAAATACCGGTGATAAAAGAATAGTAGCATACGGTAGTTTATGGTATTTTCTGTAGCACACGGTACTCTACAGTAGCACACGGTATTGCACAGTGTCTTATATTATTGATCTGATAATTGACACCGTAACTGTTGCACATCATTTCATCAATAATTGTCGCTGCATAATATTTTATATTATCAATTCAATAATTGTTGCTACACAGTATTTTGCATTATTGATTCAATAATTGTCATTACACTGTATTTCATATCATTGAGTCAATAACTGTTGGTGCACTGTAGTTAAAATTATTGAACCTAATAATTGACAAAGTAACGTGTTCTTATATTATTGTTGAATTATTGTTATCTTTGTTGTAACATTAGTTTTACTGTTGTATTATTGGTTGATATTTGGTTAATAAAATAATGAGTTAGTGGGAATATATGGAGAAGAAGAATAAAACATGTGGGGGATGGTGGGAGAAAATGTAAGGTGAGTGGGGATTGGTGGAAAACATGTGGGGGTGAAGGATGGAAGAAGTTGAAGGAAAAATAAAGGAAATAGGGTATAACACGGAAGAAGAAAATAGAGAGAGAGAGAGAGAGAGAGAGAAAGAAAAGGTGGGTGGGAGAGATATATTAATATATATAAATAAGAAAGAAAAGAAGGAAATGATGAATGGTCAGGAAAGAAAAACGTGGGTGGAGATATATATATATATATATATATATATAATAATAAAGAAAAAGAAGTCAGAAAAGGAGGAGGCGGATAGAAGAAAATAAAAGGGAGTAGGTGGGAAACAGGTAGGAGAAAATTATAGGGTTGGTAGCTGAATGCACTATAAAATGGAACCTTGGCTAAACGAACTTCCTCACACTTTTCTCTTCTCCTATTACTATATTGTGAGTATACTTTGAGTGTAGAAAGATTACTCTAAAATTTTGGTAAAGCCAAAAGGAGTGCAGAAATTTTTCAAGTAAGTCTTTTATTAAAAAGTAGTAATTTCATAAATTCCTATATTTCACGGTATTCACAAATCTTCCTTTAGAAGACTCTTCTATTAGAAGATTCATTTTTAAAAGCTTTCTTTGGAAGATTTATTTTGAAATATTATTTTAAAAACTATTTTAAAGTTGTTATATTATACTACAAAAATTATGTTAAATATATATAATTTTGATAGTTCATAATATACAAGTTATTATACACTTTGAAATTTATATGTGGTAATTACTAATTTATATTATAAATATATAGGTTGATCAACCTCATTTAAATCAATATCCAATCACGTGTTAAGGTAAGGAATATTATTCTTTTCACACTCTTAAATTTATTACGGTAAGGGGTATCACTCTTTTCATCATCATAAATGGATATTATTTTCTTTCTTACTTGAAGGGATTATCATTCTTTGATTCTCGAAAATAATATCGTTTCTTTCTTGTGCCATTTATTTCCATGTATTAAATTGTGGGAATAACCTTACGGCGCGGTTTACCGCCTGTTGGTGAATAACCTTTTGTATTCATTCCTTATTAATCTTTGAGAATAACCTTACGGTGCGGATTACGCCTGTTTGGTGAATAACTCTTTGTGTTCAAATTCTATTAAATTGTGGGAATAACCTTACGGTGCGGATTACGCCTGTTTGGTGAATAACTATTCGTATTCAAATTGATGGGAATAACCTTACGGTGCGGATTATCGCCTGTTGGTGAATAACCCTTGTTATTTGTCTCGTGTGGAAATAATTTGTCTACACGAATTATCACATGACACTTTTATTCCATATTCGTAAGTGATATCATTTTCCTTTATACTCATAAGGGATACCATCTTTTTCATCTTCCATTATTCAAACTTACTATGGTAAGGGATATTAATTCCCTTCACCTTTTGTTAATCAAACCTGCTACGGTAAATGATATTATTTTCTTCCATACACCTAAATCGAAACTTATTATGGAACTATTGCTTCTATAATTCCTGAAAATATTATATGTTCCATAATAGTTGAATTTCATTAGTTCAACTGAACCTTCCTATTTTCTGAACATTTCTATTGAACTGTAATCGTTATTCTGAACTGTGGATCTTGAATATCATTTTTAAATTTCACTCCACATCATGTTGGCAATTTGGACATTATTTGAATCTGCACAAAGTAAACTTCCGATACTTATTGTTTATCCTGTTCTTCTGTTCATCATTTGTATCACTGTTATTTGTATTAATCATCAAGAATCAAGCTGTTGTGAATATCTGTGGCCGGGGGCACAGATGTGATATAATTGTTGAACAGATGATAGGTTAAAGGCGATATACTAGGTTAAAGGCGATACATCTGTTCGGTGTCTTTTATGACACGTGGTGAATGTTCTCTTTGGCCCGTAGTGCAAAGATGAACTGTTGGTTGGTATGATTATGACCAAAGGCTGAATCTGGTATAATCATGACCGTTGGTGTTATATTGAATGTCTTTGGCCCGTAGTGCAAAGACGAACTGTTGATCTGCATGATTATGACCAGGAACTGTGAAGTTGTATTATCTTGACTAATGGTATTTCAGATGATAAAAGTTGATGATATTTTTACTAAAAAGAGAAGCGAGTGGACATTATAGTCTGCATTATTCTTCTAATAGATTGCTCATTCCGCTGCTATTATTGATCTGAACATTGTTTAAGAATTTAACTACAGTTTTTTTTATATAAACCTTGTAGTCTATTGTATTCAGAACTCAACTGTTGAAGGCTAATGATAAATTATTCGTCATTATCTTAGTCATGATATTTCTTACTGGGCTATTTGAGCTCACCCTTTCTTTTCGTTCCATTGTTTTTCAACAGGAGATGAGAACGTAACGGGGTCTAGCCGGGGAATGGAGTGAGAGTGCGGGGATAGCTATCATAGTCTTCACGTGTTATAAAATAGTGTGGCAATAATAATGAAGACTTAGTTGTGTTGTATTATCCACTGTATTGTTGTACGTTGTATTTCATTGTAATAATTTTGTTGTAGTCTTTTGACGACTCAAGTTTGGGCTGTGTGGGCCTAGATTTGGGGGCGTCACAAAAAAAACATTTTTTCAAATAAGAAATAAAAAATGGAAAATTGAAATGATTGTGATTTTTATTTTATATACTAATCATGAGAGCTACTCTTTGAATTTATTTTTTTTCTACTCTTTTATATTTATAATCTTAACCGTATACAATATACATGTCTAAATACGTTATAAATATAACTTATAAGAATAAAGTCTAGAGGGAGTGATTCTCACCCACCACTCATAATAGCCCCCATGGTGTCTCACCGTGTTCGTACATTTGGTACTTAAAAGTAATCTGACGGCCCGCGCCACTTCTCTCTGGTCCTATATATAACCTACCTTTCTCTAATATCGGGATCTAGTTTCATCGGTTTTCACTTGGGATTAAATTGTCTGTAATAAAATTTATCTGTATATCTGTTGCGAGGATTTTTTAGAGTCACAATTTATTCTGCCGTCGTAGTTTTACTCTATAATAACGAGATAAACTATCGTCATAGAGCTTAAAAACTATCGCAACTGAGATACGTGATTATTTTGTTATTGAGAATTTGAAACCTTATCTCTTGGCCTTGTAAGTTGTTATCGCTTGACCTTGTAAGTTTCAACTCCTGTTACCTCTCCGCTTCCGTTTCTCTTTCTCTCTACAAAACAAACGCGAAATCTAGGGTTTCTCAAGGTACGATTTTCATGCATTTTGTTTTTCTCTGTTTTAATTGTTGATGTTGGTAGACTAATCTCTCATTTTGTTGCTATCATCCGCCATTTTTATTTATATGTCGCACATCATTTGATTCTTTCTTTATTACTTGAAGCTATGCTCCAATGGAATTTAGCTTTCAAATATTACTTTTTTGTTATGACTGTGTTTGAAAAATCTGTTTTGTACCTTTGGTGTTTATTAATGACTAGAGATAACGCGTGCCTGAAGATACGGTGCAACTAATATAACAGTTAAATACTGTATCCAATATTTTTAGATTGAAAAATTTAAAACTGTTGTGGACTCTCAGTTCTATAATAGAACTGAGAATCCAACCATGAATACAAAAAGATTGATATTCAATCCAGTCATAGTTTATTTTTTAGGCAAACATTAGTGTGCTACTCATTCCCAATTTAAAATTAGTTTTTGACATGTTTGAGCAATTAATTGATTAACTATAGCGAGCTCAAATTTGTGTAATATAGTATTTTCGGGTATCTCACACACCTTTCCTTTATTGACAAAACAGAATGAGAAGTTTGGCAGCATTTATTTGCCTCCAGTATCTTTAACTATCGATCAATATGATCCATAAACAGTATTTCCTGTGAAAAAAGGTTGTATTGCAAGTCATTTGGTGGGATCCAATGAGAAAAAAATATATATAAAAATCCAAAAGAAAGACTTTTGCATATATATCCAAAAGTATAAAATAAGCTATTTAAGTCCCTACAAAAAAGTATTGTCATAAAACCAACTAAATCGCATCACCGTAATATTTTTTTCCTTTATATTTTTCTTGAAATTGGACAAAAAAATCTCATACCATGAGTCAGAGCCTACTACAATAGTTGCTCTCGATATAGCCCGCAAAAACATCAAAGAGATGACATGTAATTGTCTGTGCCTGAAGGCAAGACGTAAATTAAAATTCCAAAAATACTATATTACCTAAAGACTCTTTACAACCTAAAATAACTTACAAATCAATTAGAGTGAATCTGAATCGTTCATGTGATTTCCTGTTCAAATCAATTTACATGTGGAAAGATAATGACCGCAATACCCGAAAAATAGGAAAATGACGTCAATACTAAAAGGGTGACCCATGTTGTTTACGTGCAATTTTTATTTATTTATTATAATTATAATTATAATAATAATAATAATAATAATAATAATAATAATAATAATTATTATTATTATTATTATTATTATTATTATTATTATTATTATAGTGTAGTGGTGAATTTGATTTGAAAGAGAAATATGAGTGAATATATTTTTGAAAAAAAGATATTGAATTGGGGGGGTGAAAATGAGAGATAGATTAGTGACCGTTGGATATTGAAGCCTAAATTGATTTAAGGCCGTTTGATGTTAAAACCTAAATTGAGTTGAGGCCGTAGGATATAAAAATCTTGAAATTTGAGTCGCTCTGTTTTATATTATAGATATAGATTTATGTTAATACGAGCTTGTGAGTTGTGACTATAGTTAGATATGTTTATGTTTTAATTATGATTAGGTTGTATGATTTTGCATTGCCATCTGAACGGACTGATGTGTTGTTATATTTGGTTCTATACTTGTGAGTTACTATATCTAGGTGGCATTGTTGTTCTTTGAAAAATTTAAGGAATGAACTCGAGCTGAAAAGCACTTGTATTTTTTTTTTCGTTCTTTATCTGTTTTAACGTGATATATCTAGTGGATTGTAATTGAACAAATGATTATTTTAGAATATGATAATTTTTAACAAATGATTGCCAAGGGTTGATCACCTTTTATGAGCAACTTTCCTGAGATTCTATGGAATGTCATGGAAAGCATTATCAAATTGTAGAGCAATATAATAGCTGTGATAAAATCTTTAGGACATAAGCTTCGTTCATTATCAAGTTTCCTTTGAATAGTTTGGTTTCTGCAATTGGATACTATGGTGATTGCAAAGAGGTTTGCTAGTAGTATTACAGGTTGTCCTCAGCATAATTATGTTGTCTTTTTTCTTGTTTCCTTAGTTCTTTGGACAATTAATGCCATATACTCCATTCATCCGGGATAAAACTTTTGGTTGACTCTTTGCATATATTAAGAAAAAGGATAAAATAATAAAATTGTCCATATTTAAATTCTCATTTAATTGTGTAATTTTTTGCACATGACTAGTGATGCTCTATAAATATGCATAGAGAATAGAAATATGACAATTAATACTATAGGCAAATTATTGTAAAATATAGATTATTTAAGATAAATAGATATTTAACTTATGATTACTTAAAATAGTAATACGAACTTATTAAATGATATATCTGTTTTCTGAGATCATCTGAATGAGTGCCATGCCTAGTATTCCTGATTTTCACTCTTTACATTATTTTGGTTACTTAGCAGATTACAAGTTTTCCCTAACATATAAAAGGAAGAACAATGCTCGCTAACTGTCAACCACCCATTTAAAATATAATAACACATTAATAAATAAAAAAAGATTCAGAAACTGTGAAGAAAGTCTTACTTTGTAGTTTAGTTAATGGTCTAGCTGAGAGAGACTGTGTTAATTGGTGGCTGTGCCAACTCTCATGGATGGTACTAGATTATGTTTTGTATATTTTCTTGAGGTTGTTTTGGTACACATTATCCAAAGTTTCCTAATGCCAAAATTTGTTAAATTCATATAATCTAATATACCAAACTGCTCTCATATTTGATTGTCATCTAATCATGATTTACACATTCACGCAGCAATGCTCACAACAGCTCCATATGTCTACATCTTAGAGTATAGTGATCGAAAAATAATGCCCTTTTAGCTTTATTTTCTACTTTCTTTTAACCTTTCCATGTATCTATTACACCAATGTAAATGTTCTACTCAAAAGAGTCGAAGCAAATGTTCATTCAGGAGTTGGCATAAAATGGCAGGGGCAGAGGACATTCAGCCACTCGTGGGCGACAATGGAAGTGGAATGGTCAAGGTACTAATGTCATGTCTTCACATATCTATTTTATAATGCTGGAGCCTGGAGGCATGACTTTGTCTCTTCGTTGGTCTATTTGCCAATGAAATTACAGAAATACACCACTTTTTTATTTATTTATTAATTTATGACTTCAACTTCTATGGTTATTACAGTCATTTGGTACTTATCTATTATAAACCATAAAAACCTCCCATCCACTTTTAATTTCTATAACAGTAAAAAAAACTGATTCACCTTTTATCTCTGCAATTTAGTTCATTCCAATGCTTCCCCTCTCTCGGTCTAACTCCTTCCATCACCCAGTTTTATCGGAGTTTTAGTTAATCTCTAGCTCTTCTTCAGTTTCAATCCTTTTAACTTCTTTTGAGACAATATTAATTTACACTTTGCTTAAATAAAAAAATTCACATTTATTGGAAACTCTCTTCTTCACCTGGGATCATGAACAGGTCTGTCCTTTCTTTTATTAAGAGTAATATTGATATAGCACGTATGGACTATTCGTTGTCTCTCCCCCTCGTTCTCTATAGATGTATATGTATAGAATAGTTCTGAATGGATTGTTGCTCAAATGTCATCATGACAGCCATTAATATTGGAAGGTGAGCTCTACAATTCAATTCATGCATATAAACTTATAATGAATTTTTTCTTTTCTTTTTATTTTTCTTTTTAAATTTTAACATTCATCGATTAAAATTTATTAGTTCACTTAATACAAATTTATTTTAATGATTTAATTTCTTTAATAATAATGTGTATTGCACACGCGATGTGTATGCCTAACGGCTAATATTATATATGATGACTCAATACTTACCGGAATATTGTGCTCGACTTTTTTCTCTTTAAAATCTAAGAAACTAAGGGAAATGATTTTTATGTCGACAAATTTATGATAAAATTGAATTGCGACCAATGTGGAAGTCTAAGCGATATGATAAAATAAATTAGGATGTGGTCAAATCTTAATTCCTATCTAAATGCACATATGTCGGTATTTAATGGGTCGACATAAATTTGTTGTCATATGTAGCTAGACTCATAAACTAATGTTATGTCTATGGTTACTTACAAGCTGGATTTGCAGGAGATGATGCTCCGCGTGCTGTATTCCCTAGCATTGTTGGCCGCCCCCGACATACTGGTGTGATGGTTGGCATGGGCCAAAAAGATGCATATGTTGGAGATGAGGCTCAATCGAAACGTGGTATATTAACCCTTAAATACCCAATTGAGCATGGTATTGTTAGCAATTGGGATGACATGGAAAAGATTTGGCATCACACCTTCTACAACGAGCTTCGTGTTGCCCCAGAAGAGCACCCTGTTCTTCTAACTGAAGCACCTCTCAATCCCAAGGCTAATCGTGAGAAGATGACTCAAATCATGTTTGAGACTTTCAACATCCCAGCTATGTATGTTGCTATCCAAGCCGTTCTTTCTCTGTATGCCAGTGGTCTTACAACAGGTGCACAATCCAGTCATCTTCAATATTATTTGATCAACTCACCAAGGGTTTCTCTATCAATTTATATGCTCAGCAAGGGTTTAAAGTCATACAATAGGGACCTTAAAAACTTTGTTTGCATGCTGCGTAATAAAGACAAATTCAATTTGATGCAATGTTTGGACTTCTCCAAGAAGTTTATTTTATTGGTGTGGTCTGGATTTACGAATACAGTTTAACTTAATCCGACAGAAAGTATCAGACATAAAGCCTGCTTTATATGATATTGGAGTCGATTGCAGAGCTAAAGACTTCATTTTCAAGTGCCTCTTTTTGTATTTTACTCGAGGTTTCTAGATATCTTAATAGTTATTGTTGATATTTAGTATGAGATGAAAAAACAAATATGATAAAGTGTAACCCATCCCTTATACCTAAGATTACGTGTGCTCTTGCAAATTCAGAGGGTTGGTTATATTAGGAAATCATGAAGTGCGATGTCGATATTAGGAAGGACCTATATGGAAACATTGTACTCAGTGGTGGGTCGACCATGTTCCCTGGTATTGCTGATAGAATGAGCAAGGAAATCACTGCCCTAGCTCCGAGCAGCATGAAGATCAAGGTGGTGGCACCACCCGAGAGGAAGTACAGTGTCTGGATCGGTGGATCCATCCTGGCATCTCTCAGCACCTTCCAGCAGGTTCCTTTCCCGTCAGTCAGAATTTTTCGTCTCAAATGATTTAGAGTTGGTTTAAGAAAATTTCCGATTTTGACTTGTTTATGGTTGTTTGATTGCAGATGTGGATTGCCAAGGCAGAGTACAATGAATCTGGTCCATCAATCGTGCATAGAAAATGCTTTTAACTGTGCAAGACAGGATTTTTGAATAGGAAAGTGACTAGCTGTTATATATTGGAGCAAAAATGCACCTTGCAACATATATTTGTTGTTGGTGTGTTGGGTTGATAACCTGGAGAGGGCAAAGGAGTTTATAGTCAGAAGTTCCAACTCTTGGGTTTTTAGTTGTTGAATGTGCACATTCTCTACTTTTTCTAGTTTCATATTTACATTTTTCAGGCAATGATGGATGATGGCCTTTCAGACAATCTATTCTTAGAGTAATTAATGGGGTTTAAGCTATTGTGGATGTTATAGCATGTTTTGTTCTTATAGCATATCTTGTATATTAAGTTGAGCACTAAATTGTTTTTAAAGAACGGAATCGTCTTCGTCTTCTAAACTAGTGTTTCAGCTTTGATTGCTTTGCCATGTAACGATAATCTTCAGACAGTTGATATCGATTTCATAATAAACTATAGCTTGATGGTATAAACTGTAAGACTCATTCCGGAAAGTAACAAAAAGAAAATAAGAACACCCACAAGAAGAAGATACTGTCTTCCTGTAACTTACATGGTAGTATAAGGCCGGCAAAAGCTTCCAAAACCTTTTTACCATCTTAAAAGATTACCCGTCACCTTTCATTCTCTTAAAATATAAGATAAGTCTAAGAACACAAAATTCAAACATTACATCTATCTCAATTATTAAAAATAGGACATGACACAAATTTTAATATCATACTCCACTTTTTAATGATTGAAATAAATATACTATTTAAATGTTATGTTTGAATGTTGTTAACTTATATTTATTCTAAAATATAACCCTTCTCGGAGCAACTTTCTACAGTTATACTCCCACCGATTACCTTTTAATTTCTTTTTTTTTACACATTAATGTTTGCCTTAAGACGGTTACATTACATTGTTTTTCAAATTAATGCTACGTTTTGACTGCATGACGAATGAAGGTAAAAATAAAATAACTCACTCCTATAAAATAAAATAAAATAAATTTATTTAGTTATTCAATTGAAATGAAATGAACAATTCTCATTCATGTCAAATTTGTAAATTTTATTCTTTAAGAATATGAAATGACTCGTTCCAATCAAGAATAGAATAAATCATTTCAATCTCTATTTTATTCCCTTCTCTATTTTATTCCTTCAATAATTTCGTTCCTTGAATCCAAACGTATCATAAGGGATTACATTATCTAAAGTAGTCATGTTTCAACTGCCATGTAAGCCAAGAAATAGGCATGTCTAAAGTGGAAAACTTCCGACAATAATTTCTGCCTTAAGTGGTATTCAGTTACTAACAGTGTAATTAATAACTAGTAAAGCAGTGTAGTTGTTCCTCAACTACTCATTATACAAAACTGAGTCACAGAGTACATCAGCTCTCATAAAATAAAATAATAATAATAATAATAATAATAAAGTATAGGGTTGTCTGCAACTTACGATCTATGCAAGTTTGTGATTAACAGGATCTGCATAGGGTTGTCTGCAACTTACGATCTATGCAAGTTTGTGATTAATAAGATCTGTATGTCACATCTCTGCTGAATTAGAAGGTTGCATGGACTGTCACTTTCTTTCTTCCAGCATGAGAAACTGTAATGCTCCTCATGGATAGTCTCCGAATGCAGAATATCATCTATAGATTTTCCAGATGCCTGCCCTATATCCCAAAGACATAAGTGCCATCTCCCACAGCATGTTGGGAATGCTCAATGGATTCACCTTGGATCCAGGAATTTCAGACCAGTTTACAGATATCTCCATTATAGGGATGCGGAACCATTTACATAGATAGACTAGCTCCACGTCAAAACACCACCTGCACAAAGTCCCATGTTGCTCAGCTTACAAAACAATTGTAAGATTTCATCAAAGAATAAAACGAGCCAATGAGTTGCTTGAAAAAAAATACTAAACAACAAATATACTGATAAATCTGGAAAATAAAAAAGCCTTGGCTACATCATAAATGTTTATACAACTATGACAATAAATTTGAATACTAAATCTGAAAGCAATGAAACTGTTTCACTATCTAATATCTCCTTTCTACTTTTGCATGAGAGTTATCTTCTAAAAGTTAATCAGCAAGCTAATGTATTTTTAAATTCAATTCCTCATCGTCATGCAAACAAAAAATGTACTCCTGTCAAAGTCTTTATTTAATTGTTACAAGTCCACAAGTTTATTTATATACTAATATCATGTCAGGCACTTACTTTTAAGGATTAATTTCCACCTACATGAGGAATATCACAGCTATTATTAGACACAGTATACTGTCAAACAATTTAAGTGGTATTAGTGCCAAAAATTAATCAAGTAACTGGGATATGCACAAATTTATCTGAAAATCCAAGGACCTAAAATTGACATTTGCTGTATAAAGAAGTAGGTCATCTATAATTTTCTATTTATTATACCTTTTCAGACGAATATTTGTGAAGAGCTTTCGTGCAGCAGCTCTAGTAAACATCTTAAAACCACACTGTGACACACGGAAAAGATAATATCAGATTAAACTAATACACATTAACATTTGAGATGAGCAACACTTCCTTTTATTTCTTTTTTCCAATAAGATATACTCCCTCTGTTTGGATAAAAAGAGTTCCTCCTTTTTTTGTTGACTCTCATTTATCAAATCAAGGTTTTGTATAAAACATGCTTATATAAAACATAATTAGTTTCACATTATGGATGCTTTTTCATTGGATATTAAACATCACAGAACATTTATTATTAATAATCTATTGGATAAAATTATGTCCAAGTGTGTCCTAGATAAAACAAAAGAATTAGGGACTCCCATTTCTGGCCAGAGTATAGTTAAACTGTACCATATAAGACAAAAATACATAACTTGTTAAGTAAACCACTTACCTGTGTATCACGAATTCCTGGACCGGCAGCCAAGAGAACAACAATGTGGAAACCTTTCATTAAAAAATTGCGGTACCACTTCCTCTGAAACATAAGGTGGACTGATTCTAATAAAACAAAATAGTATATAAAATATAATAATAAAGATTTGGTGCAAGAAGTGGGAAACATAAACACTGAACTGTAGCTAAGGCTTTCTCCTCAAGATGAGCACGAGAACCAATTGCAACAATGGGAATATCTGAAAGTTTCAGACTTGGATAATTTTCCTTTTTAGCAACTGCACAGATCTGATAGGCAAAATATCAGGTATTGTGCAGAAAATTTACCATCATTCCAAATGCCTTAAACAAAAAAAATTGAAACTAAAAAGAAACAAATCTAATAGCCTATATAGGAAGGGCACAATGCTCACAACACAATTCATCACAGCTGACACCAACCTGATTTTCAAGCTTTTCTAGGTCAGTCACTTTTGTTGCTCCATCAGCATCCAACATAAGAAGTAATTCACCCCGTGAATGAAGCATTCCCTGTATTACAATGCTTCCGCAAAAGCAAAGAGCTTCAATCAATTATCATGAAGAATAAATACGATTTACAGAACTGACTACATCGTCAAAGGATTTCTGAAGTGAATGAATTGTTTAGATTGGACTCACTTTTCTTATAGCCTCTCCCTTGCCATGATTCCTTCCAAGAAGAATAACCCTGACATTATCTACCGTGTATTTCCTCACAAAGTCGAAAGCTACTCTTTTTGTTTCATCAGCACTTCCATCATCAATAATTATAACCTATTGAAGAATTCATGAATTTAAGAATATTAACAAGCCACAGAAAAGTTCTAGATACAAATTATATCCCAATACTTGGTAGTACATCCATAGAGGCCAATCATCTTATGACAGTAGCATAGATATGCAATAGACAGAACAAGTTCCAATAGCAGACATAATCATACCCTTGGTTGAATCACTTCATATCACTGGAATAATCATTAGACAGAATATCTTCAAAAGTTTTCAAAAAGAATCAGTCAACTGGGTTAAGATGTCAAGAATTCCAAAAGATTGTAATGAACTTCTAAGTTATTACATGATACAGAAAAGCTAGCACAGCAGTACTGCTCATTCTTAGGAGAGGTCAAATTAGGGACTTTTGGAACTCAGTAACGCATGGGTATACATGAAGGAGATCGCTGAGGTCTGAAAAGTAAAAATACATGTGATCAGGCTTGGATTCTTCTCATTCTAGTTTGTTGCTTGGAATCAATCTGTTAGTTCATTGAAATAAAAAAAAATTCCTATGAGCTCACTCACTGAGATTAGTAGAAAAGAAACTTGGAGTTTAGAGGCTTTATATTCTTAATTTTTTACTTCCTGCAGAAAATAAATGCACATGCGTGAAGTTTGAACCAAACTTTATATTGGGATGAGTTGAATTCATAATCATTTCATACGGATTTGAATTAGCCATGTAAAGCGAAAGTCATTAAGAGTTCTAGGTGCCAAAAGGACAAAAGGAATGCCCAAAGAAATTCTATTGAGACCGTTGAGAAATTTGTGAGTTATTTGTATTTAGCTGAAGACATGTTTTTATATAGAGCCTGTTTGAGATGGGAAACATAACCATTCTTATTTTGTTGAAATTATCAGTTGCTGACCTGAGCTCATTTTAATTTTTATTTAACAAAATTCAGATATTCTGAGAGTTTTATTTTGATAACAGATAAAATATATATCTGACCATGAGGAGCTCTACATATCGACATGGTAAATGTTAAGTTCATGCTAAGGTCTATGCTTAATATCGAGGCACATCCGTCGTAGAAAAGATCTCATTTAAATGAGTTTTGACTGAAGATAGTAACTCTGTAAGTGTCTACTACTACTCAATTTTATTTAGACCCACACTCCCCACTTCTAATTTGCCTAGATTACATAAAATTATAGTTTTCTTGTCTTTCTTAACCTAGAAACTTGATTTTTTCAATGTAATGGACTACAAATAAATAAGGTGCCCCCAAACTGTGAAAGTTATATTAAATATAGTTTAAAAAACATATTTCCTCATAATCAATAGAACAAAATCAAATAATGCAGCAAAATACATACAAACGGAACTAAGTATTACCTCATAAGAAAATGATTGGTCCTTCGCTGCGCGTTGTTGAAGATAACTACAGACACAAATCCAAGTATTATGATAATAATCGAGTTTGTAACTTTAGCTTTCATTATTATAATACTTGCATACTACTTATCATTTTTAAAAATAAACTTATCTAATCCCAGGCGGGCATTTCATTAGAAACTATATGTGAAACTATATGGGCAATTTTCCAAGTTATGGGCTTCCACCCCTGTAATTGAGGCAAATGTCTATGAATGTGAAATGCAGCTCCTATCGCTATTAAGGTTCCTTGCCCCCGATTGTTCAATAATGAGCTCTACGCTCTACCCTAGGAGTAGGGACCATAAACAGAACGAGTATAGAATGGGGAAAATTTCCAAGTTTTGAACTAAGTTCTAAAACTATTGTTTTAACATGAACAAAACAGCAATCCAATTCTGAATTTAGGCAAAGTACGAAATAATTGAATAAAGATTCTCCATTCACCCAAAATTATGATTTGTAATTTATGCATTGTTATATGGACTCAAGATCCTTGTCGGGTACAGGGAAGTGTCTAACACTGGACTCTCCTATTTTTTTAAACATTTTTCATTATTTTAAGCAATTTTGAAGTGTCCAAATGCCACACCCACGTCGACTCGTGTCGACACAGGTACCTTACCCTCAATTGAAGAGTCCATATAACACAGGCTTTATGTTGGTTTGATAGTTATTCAAGTAAAAACCTTTACTTGCAATGCCCATTTATATTTATCAAAAAAGGCAGTGCATAATCAGTAAACCACTGAAGAGCTAGCTACACATGGTATCAATTATGATCGTTCTCTTCTGTTTGAACTACATAATCATTCCGCAACTTGTTGGAAAATTTGCAGGAATATAGTTTTTATATAAAAATAGTTTTAAACCTGTGAAGCACTCAGCCGATGTGTAATAATGACATCATATATGCAATAAGTTCATTTGACTAAAATTTCAAGAGATAAAGTTATGGATGCAGCAGCTGTAATCTTGATAACAATCAACTATGTATAAAAACCTCTTTTCTTTGATAAAATCAGAATAGTAAAAGAAGACAACAAATGTTGAGATAACAAAAGCAAAGCATTTGTAATAAACATGCCTGATTGAACTAAAAGTCCCACATTCAAATAAGTCACCAAGACAGTGATGATAAGAGTGCAATATATTATTACACCATAACATTAGACCTTACCTCATTGTTTCATCTAGAGCTCCGGGGAGCCTATGTTCTTCATTGAAGGCTGGAATAATTAATGATAAGTACTTTTCTGCAGGATCAAAGATATAAGGACATTGAACCTGAAATAAATGCCACAACTAGCGTTAGTCCCTCATAATTTCACATGTTAATGTTTCTCAATAATGCTACCAGTTTCCAACTTCTCACAGGTAAATAAATAGGTGTCCATATTCTTAAACTGTGAACATCATACCCTTTGATTCCATCAGGATGATTTAAATCCCATATGGTGCTTGAACAGATTTTTTGACATTCTTAATGCAAAATCTTGGAATCCTTACAGATTTTTCTATGTATATAAGCAACTACATTCCGCATATGCTAAATGACTTACTACCTCAATTAAATCTGAAGAATCCATGGTTCAAAGTATTGGCCGTTATGCCGAAATATGGTATCAGTCAATGTCAAACTGCAACCTTAACACGAATTGCAAAATTAGGAATTAGTCATGTAAAAGGAAATTTTCGGTGAAATTTTGGTAACTCGGTGTAATGTAGCGATTTGGGACCAAATAAAGGAGAAATCGCGGCGTAAAGGGGACAAACGCCACTCAAATTGTAACTATATAATCCTAGTTAAGGATATCTTTAAAACATGAAAATATATTGTACTTGAAATATCATTCATTAAGTTAATTTGTACTTAAAATGTACCTTTATCGCACCTAGTTAAGTATAACTTAAGAAGTATAAAAAATGTACTTAATATATATTTAGTTAAGCTAAATTGTACTTAAATTATAATTAAATTATGTCTATATAATACTTAGTTAAGTACAATGTGAAAAAAATTGCATTTAAAATATACTTAGTTAAGTTAAATTGTATACAAATTATATTCAAAACATGTGTGCTCAACCATTTGAGCTAAGACAACATCAATATCAACTTTATTCAAACGTAAAATTGATTAAACATATCCGTGAGATGACTGTTTTATTATCTAGACAATATTATGTGCAGTAGATAGTGTTTTTTGTTAACTTAATTGATTCATCTTCTTGTTCTTATTATCTAGAATTTTTTCATACTTTTTTTTAAGCTCCTAACTAGCTAACAGTGCGTATCGACCGAAACCATTGCCGAAATCGATACCAAATCAAAAATAACCTTCCGAAAATAAGTCACTACCGCGACTTTGAAACACGGAAGAATCCTTCACATAATATTGCATATCAAAATCTAATTCTAAACCTAAAGCCCAGGGACAACAAAGAAAACATTTCAAAAGATAAAAGTTTTCTTCTTACAAATCATGTAGAAAGATATATTTATTAAACAATATATATTTTGAGCCACTCAATGATCAGTATGTAATGAATCTTTCTATCAGGAATTGTAGTATCCTTAAACTAACAGTTTTAATATACAAAAAATTTAGCACTTTTTAACATCAACCAACAACTACTCAATTGATCAAATGATATAAAAAGGCTGAGCTATGTAATCTAGGCCGATCCATAGGGAAAAAAGAACCTTATTTACCTAATTAATAGTTCTCTGAAGCTGCACAATTAAACATAAAAGTTCAGATTTCTGACTCTACTTCATTTATTTTAATCCACGGAAGAAGCATTAACCTTTCACCAACTAAAGATCAAGCAAGAAACAAAGTCTATATTTCATGACTGTAGGAACAAAATAAATGTAATGCATGATCATTTATGCATATACTGTGCAGAATCATATAATGCATGGTCATTACTGTAGTTCCTGCCAACTACAAAATTAGATATAATGCATAATCATATACAGTGCAGTAACAAAATGGAGCATAGTCAACTGAACGTAAGAGCAATTAGCAAAAAATAAAGCCTCTCACTAACTAACTAATGATCAATGTTTTCAAGTCTTCAAAACTATTTTACAGCTAAAGTTGTCATTTTTATGGACTACCTCCATTCCACATACATTCATTCATGTGTTTAAAGAATTTTATAAACCAAAAAACAAAAAAACAAAAAACAAAAAAGAAGAAGAAGTAATTCATTAGTATAAATTCATAAATTTACATAGAGGAGTGAAGCACTTGGATACCTGTTTCAGTGAATTAGGATCCTCAAAGATTGGATGAGCTTCTAAATGACTGCCAAATAAATTCAATACATTCAGCAACGAAATATATGCACACATATACATATAGAGAAAGTAAGTTAGGGTTTTGGAAAATATATATACGCATGATTGAATCTCCTCCTATAGGCTTCAAATAGAATGGCAGCTGCTAATCCGAAAGTAAAAAACAGAGCTACGATCACGATCGATCCCACTATCGTCCATGCCCAACTCATTCTCCCTTCTTCTCTACGTTAATCGTCAGGATCGTTCAGTTGAATATAAACACTCGCCAGATCGAAAACAAATGCAGAAGGATAAATTGAAATCCTTATAATCTTCGTAAAATAGTAAACTGGATTTTACTTGCTCGTCTTTCGGACTTTAAGTAAGTTTTAGCATGGGCTGCTGATTAACATTTTTTTCTTTTGGACTTTCAAAATTCTATCATGGATTGATAAAAACATGTGGGCTAGTTAGCCTTTTTTTCTTTTTATGGGCTCTCTCCTTTTTCTTTTTTTGTTCTAGTTCAGCTTTAGGACTCGGAACCCACCTGGATAACATAACTATGTAAATTTGTCCTATTTTAAGTTATAAGAACTACAAAAAAAACTATGAAAGTTTAGGAAAATCGCAAAATTGTAACATATAATTTTCTCGTCCTTATTGTGGGATTTTCTTTCTTTCTTATTCTAATACTTATGGTAAAGTTTGAGGTTTAATGATAATTATGAATGTTGATGATATAATTTTAATTAATATTACTCTAACACATCGTTTCTAAGTTTTAAAATTGACAAAACAGAAAAGAAATTGACGAAAAATTTAAGTTTTCTATCCAATTTTTGTGTTTCTGATTTTTTTAATAAACGAAAAGGAAAAGAAATTGATCTTGCCAAAATTTTTCATCTAAAATTTGCCCGATTTGGATGGGGGGAAAAAATGAGATAATAATATTTTCATAATTCTCATATTATCTTTAACTTACAATATAATAATTTTTTTATTACAACTCATGTCCCCAATTTATCTCTATTCGAATCCTCCAACTCTTCTTCAACAACCCTAGCAAGCCTCTCCAACAAATTCTTCCTCTGTTGAATACAAAGATTATCGACGTTAACTTCATTAAACCCAACACTTTGTGGCCCAAGGATAGTGGTGCACAAATGACCTATGGCCTCGCCTGGTCAAAACTCGACCTAGTCAATGTCTGGTTCGGCTCGGCTCGGCCTGGAGGCCACAAACATGCCACATTTTTTTGGCTTAGACCCGACCTGGTCTGGCCTACCAATAAGCCCACCCTAGCCTGAGGTCCGGCTTGGTTCACCCAAAGCTTGCCCTGACTTGCCAATTTTCTTTCTGTGCTACTTCAATTCTCCCACTACAGACGAAAACTTCCTATTTGTGACAACTTATTCAATAAACCAAATAAAATTGACGTTTTTCAATACGTTCATTCATTCATGTTTGTTTATATACAAATAAAGAAATACATGAAAATACATTGGGTAGCGTAATATATAAAAAAAATTCTTTCCTAGCTAGTAACCTACATTTTTTGCAGACATTTTATTGTATCTTCATTTTAATAAATACTTAGAGTAAAAACTAGAAAATCATTTGTAAAATAATAATAATAATAATAATAAAGATAGTTTTCATAAAATAATTTTTTTTTATTAATGATAGTATAAAATAATACAATATCTTTAAAATTGTACAATACTTTAATTCATTATTGTAATTTATAAGTTGTAACTTGTAATACATTACTTTTAATTACTAAATCAATTAAGTTTAAATTTTTAATTGGTATTTTTATAATATTTAAAATTAATTTTAAAAAAATGAATAGACTGATCTGGCCTGGCCTGCAGGCTTCAGCAGACCCCATTTTCAAGCGCCAAGTCTGACCTGGCCTGACCTGCAGTCCGAAAGTTAAAGGCTCAACCCGACCTAGTCAACGGTCAAGGCCAGACAAGCCTGTTATGCACGACTACCCAATGAGCAGGCCTTTCCTTAAACAGTCGTGTTGATGTTGAGAATACATCCATACCCTTGTCCCTCCATAATGATGAACTTGTTGCTCTTATACTCCCTACCATTTCCCTTGAACTACTATTCCTACTGCTTTATCGTATACTGTTGCTAGCCCTGTATACGTTACTCCCATCCATTGCCTTGATGTTTTATTTCTCACAGCGACAAAAGAAAAAAAAAATTAATCAATCAAAGGCCTACAACTTATTTTCAAAACAATTTTAATTTTGCTAGAGTCAAGAAATTCAAAAATCAGAGATGGGTTTTTTGTGCCCGGTAGGCTTGTTTTTGAACAAATATCCTTATTTCTTTTGTGCTGTTAAAAGGTATTAATGTAGCAATGAAGATTGAGAGAAATGTACTACTGTGGGGTATTTCTAGTGGGCTAAAAGAGACTAGTTATATAAACAGAAGTAGATAGATTGATAGATACATGCATAGAGGAGGCAATTTCCTAGATTCTAAACTGCGTATATTAGTTTTCCACCATTTATTAATCCATCTTTTCTGTATCCAATATTTGGCGCGGAACAATTCAATCCATAACTAATTAATAAAATTAGCATATATTGTTATGTTTGCATGTAGGGATATATAGACAGCCATTGGTGTTAACAATTGCAAAGGGACAAATATATCATCTTCTATTTTTTTTATTTATTTTTTTAGTAAGAGTACTTCTTTTGTATTTTGGAATGGATCGGGGTTCAAATCCTCTGTTTCTCTATGTTGAGGTCTATGACGACGCTTTTTAAGATTTATGGCGATGGTATGTACTGTCGCCATAGCCTTAAAAAAATAGGGATATGGTGACGGGACGTACCGTCGCCATAGACCCTAAAAACCGTTGTCATAGACCTTGACACAGAGAAACAAAATTTTTTGGTTACAGAGAATCTCATGCCAATGGATCGAGGAAATATATAATAATTAGGTAATTACCTAAATTTTAATAAATAAATATAGTGTCTTAATAGATTTGTTTTTTTTTTAAAAATGAATACTAATTGTTTATTGAAAGTACTCCTTCTAAAACAACTATGTGAATTTAATTTTCACTATAATGGCATAATGGATATTTGAATGTTCATTTTCCAAAGTCCTTAATCTAGTGTAAGGAAATTGGGGTGAGATGATGGTTTCTGATCTGATTATCTCGGAGCTGAAAATTTGGAGATATGACGAGATTATGTATATTGTCCATCGAGACGAAGCTAATGCAATTTGAAAAATTCCTTTGAGCTGAAAAGATGTTCCTGATACTATTTTTTTGGCAACCTAATCCAAGGGACATATTCACTGTAAAGTTTGCCTATCATGTGGCTAGAAGACTCCTAACTGATGATGCTCAACCTGAGACATCCAGGAACTGTGGTACTAAGCATGTTTGGGTCGCAATATGGAAGTTTAGGATTCCAAAAAAAATCAAAGTTTTTGTTTGGCGAGCATGTAACGAAATTTTACCAACTGCAACAAACTTGTCTAGGAGAAGGATAATAAATGATGATATTTGCTTGCTTTGTTTAAGTAAATCGAAATCAACCATACATGCTCTTTGGGATTATGTTGTGGCTCAAGACAGTTGGGTCAGAAGTGTCCGCAAGCTGCAGAAAGGTAAGAATGGACAGTGTAGGCGAGAAAATCTTGTACCTCACTAGGGTTAGGGTTTCGTCATGATATAGAAGGCGAGAAATCTGTGAATAATTTAGAATCAATCAAGAGATTAGAGAAGGGAGACGAACCGGTGAGCAATTACTCGAGTAACACAAGGCAAAACTCTAGGGGTCCCGGCGTAATAGATAGTGTCCGAGAGCCTCTATCAAGTGTTATATTTTGAGGGAATCCGAGTTCAACTTTAAGGGTCCAAGTGTAATCATGAGATCACGAGTATCTCAAAGTTAGAGCTCAATTCTGAATCATCAACAAGTTCCCAAAATATTTTTACTCTCATAAATTTAGAGAGAATTCTCATTGTGGCTTCAAAGTTCTCCAAGAGTCCAAAAATAGTCCATCCTCCTATGAAATGAAGAGTTATTTATAGAGTTTCTTGGTAAAGGGGGTCATGTGCTAGACACGTGACTCCAAAGAAATTTCAGAAATACCTTTAGTAATAGAAAAAATTTCAGAATACCCCTGATTACCCAAGTAATACCCATTTCGTCCGATTCTTCTAGCCACCAATCCAATCCCTCAATTAATTTCTAAAATGAGTTGCCCCTATGAGCCTTTTACCTCGGGACTCGTGATGGCATCTCTTAGGTCTCGTTCATTTATTTCTAAACTTTTTCGTCTTAGTTCACTTAATTCTTTTAGTTAAATGTAAACCCTAATTTGTACTTGGGTCCACATTTTGCCCCTACACGTGAGTCGCGCCTTGAATCAGTTGCGTGCACAATTCTTCAAGTCGTTAACAAATTCTTCAGAATTCAATCTTGCAAATCTCGAAAGATATAGTCTTTAAGAGTGGGAACCGGTATAGGGGCTCTCCTAGCCTATCTTATGTAGTCGTTTTTCACAGTTTGAAAGTGTAATTGTTCGGGGTTAATGGCTTATGGTCGGGTGTCTCGTCACTTTTTAATGAAAAGTGTAACTTTATCGAGCTGAGGCCTTAGGGTCAAGTGTCTCAGTCGCTTTTGAAGTTTGAAAGCGTAACTTTTTGGGTCGAGGGCTGATTAATCAGGTGCCTTATTATTTTCAGGTTGAGTGCTGATTACTCAGGTGTTTCATTTTTTTGGGTCAAGGGCTGATTATTCACGTGCTTCATTATTTTCAGGTTGAGGGCTAAGTATTCAGGTGCCTCATTTTTTCTAGTCAATGGTTAATTATTCAGGTGCCTCATTAATTTCAAGTCAAGGACTGAGCATTTAGGTGCTTCATTTTTTCAGGTCGAGGGTTGATTATTAAGGTGTCTCATCACTTTTAAAGATAAAGTGTAACTTGTCGGGTTTGAGGACTTGTAGTCAAGATGCCTCATCATTTTTGAATAGTCGCTTTCGAAGAAAAATTATAACTTTCGACTACCTCATCACTTGAGTCGTCCAATGTCTTGGCAAGTGTATTCTACGAGGACTTGGCCACCATTTAGAGTGGACCACCATCTTGGGTGGATTTTTAACTCGTCAATTCTTGTGCCTCCTCCCTTGATCATCTAATTTCTTGGCAAAGGATATTCATGAGGACTTTGACCATCATTTTCGGTGGACCACCATCTTGGGTGAATTTTTTAATTTATCAAGCCTCCTCCCTTCTTTCCCTCATGCGGCTTTAGAAGAGCATCAGTCATAGCAGTAATAAATGTACCCTTGTCTGCATTATCATAGTAAAATATTCATAGAGGAAGTAAGCAGGGGCAAGCAGAGTCAAGCTTATTTGGGTAAGCCTCCATTTTATTGATGAATGAATTCATCTTTATATCTTCACCTTCTAGTGATCAAGCTCGCGGGTGTACTCTTTGACATTTAAATTTTTAAACTGTCTAAGACAAGCTTCTCATGTCCTTTTGAATCAATATCGCACACGCCTTTTCCATGGTGTCACGATCAATTTGGCTACTTTGAGTAACCTTCTATGTCATAAAGGACTTAAGGGAAATCATTCCTAAGTCTCCACGTATTTCTCTCCACTTTCCTTAATTCTAATAATCTAGTTCATCACGATAACCAAAGTTCGATAGGGAAATCACTTCAAAGCTTGTAAAGGAATATGCCTCCTAGGGGCTAAACCATAGGAGGGGCACCCTTGAATTCTTCTCCTTTTGTTTATTTGTTTTATTCTTTTCCTCGTTTTGTTCGGTAGTAAATCTTGTGTCAAGAAAGAAACTCCATAGGAATAAACTTTAAGATTTGAATCCTTAGGGGGGTTTTGAGCTCAAACATCCTTCAGACCCTCTTGTGAAACTGCTTCTTGGCCATTTTGAATATTGAGTTTGTTAACCCCTTCGTCTGAATCATCCTCCCAAGGGGAGACCATTCGAAAAGGGTTCATCAAACTCGTTTGCCAACTCTGGAGAATGCTTTGTCAAAAATATTTATCCATAAATATTGTCCGAAAACTTTTAACAAAACCATATTTGTTAATCATATGGGGATTTATATATTAACACATGTGTACATATGTAAAGACAAAAATATGTAAGGACTCATATAATATACTTCCCTTAAATTATGGAGTCCATCATGCCCCCGGTTTTCTTTACTTAGAGAAATCAAAAGTAAAGAAAACTTCTTAAAATATTCTTGAATTATGTTGTCCATGAAGGTACATTTCTCCTTCCTAGGGTATTCATAGCACCAAAAGTATATTGTCGTTACAGTGCATCTGCTTCTTTCTTAATTTCGGGCCAATGATATCCTTGGCGTTTCCACCCAATATCTGTCGATCCATAGTTTCTTCATGCACTTGGCCCTTAAGAGAGGGAACCCCTAAGGGAGCTCTCTTAGGATGCCTTCAATCCACAATTTTTGCATGCACCTGGTCCTTAAGAGAGGGAACCCCTAAGGGAGCTCTCCTAAGATGCCTTGGTGTATACTTGTGTCGTATAAAACTTGTTGACTTGGTTGTCGAGCATGACTCGTTGTGAGTTAATATATATTAGTTGTCGATGAAACTCTACCCATAGTTCCATTATTGTTCACCTCTTAAATGTTTGGCACACCACCCTTCCTTCCTGTTGAGGACCATTCTAATCGGATTCAAGTCTGTATTCATGCATGATCCAGACAGTTTTCTAGCCATTTGGAGCCCGGGCTTTCTAGAAGACAGAGAGTTTTCCTCCTACCAATAAGTTTTCTTTTATCATACCCGACATTGTCTCTCCCAATAGCCTTCCGATAATGGCGTGGACAGCCAACAAAGGAGGATGTAGCGGCTGGGGCTAGATTGGGATTCATGGTCACCATATGCATAAATCGTCATTGAAAGAACTTGACCCTAATGAGCCTGCCACGAAAGCCCTCCATTAATAGGAGTATCATCCATTGCCTGACCCAATCTTCTATGATCTGATCTCATTATCATCTTTATGCCCACTCCAAATCAGTTTACTCCCGCCATCGATCATCATACAAATACCCGGCGAAGTATTAACAGACTCATAAAACAACGTCGCATCCTCGTCCCCACTCTGAGCCCTACCGCGGATTCCAATCCCTAGCTGATATGTATCCGTCAAGTTCCAATGATCCCGAACTCCGGACTCCTGACCCGCCCATAACTGAGTCTTCGTACAAGCAACTGTTCTCAAAAATCTCCCCACCCGAATCTCCTTGAGTGGGTGTGGCCTTAGTTCAAAGTACGTGGGGCAGTTTGGGTGGACGTCGTCATGTATTGGGGTCTTAAATATCGCTGGGGCACTGCTGTCGTTTCCCATAAACTCTGACACAGGTTGTTGCTGCTGCTGTTGCACATCCCCTTCCGCCGCCGTGGGGTGGTACTCAAAGTTAGTGATGCAGTCGATAACAGTGGGGGATACTGTCAAGGTTAGCTAATGTGTTCTTGTCATCGTCTTTGAGTGGTTGATCTGTCATATATGTGGGTTCGATAGTGTTGTAGTTATGAAATATTTTTCATTGTCTCACACATTCTTCTGTTCTATTCCATGCACCCTCCCCTAGTCCCCATGTTAGTTGACATGAAATCCCATATCCCACTAATACTGACTTCATGCTTCATCTAGTCCTCCTTCAACCCAAAATAACATGGTTGCATTGCCTCAAATTGTTCATCGCTCTGCCAATTATCATCCTAGCATTTGGGAAGACCATTTCCTTGCATATTCTCCCTCTATTCTTTGGGGTAATATAAATTAGTTAATACCATTAGTCATGAGACACAAAATGCATGCATTAGCATTATTAGCATGTGCTTTGGTAAAAAGAAAAGAAACTGGATTTCTTTCATCATCATAGTAAATGTTTGCATAAGAAAGAGAATATGAATGGATGTTAGTAATAGAAATTAAGTAAATGTTTGGGGGAGCACGTATGCATGCCATTAATGATGATCAGTTACTTTATATGGAAATAGAGGAAACTTTCAAGGAGTTAACATATGCATGCCAATGAATAAGGGACCGAAGCCTAATGGGGTTTTACCCTTTTTTTTTAAACAGTTGTATGAATAATATATATTTTATTATTCTTAATGCACTCCTGATAATTGATATGGATGGATGTATACATGGATAAAAAATTAGCAACATTCGTTATGCATCTCAGATTCATCGTCTATGTATATAAATTTTTTAATAAAATAAAATTGAATTTCATAGAATATTTATAGTTACATTAAGTTAGTTGATTGTTCTAAAATAATTTTTTTTATGAATGTGATGTGTTAGGAAAGCATGACACAAGTTGATAATGTCTTTGCCGTTATCAATCAGTGGGCGAGAATCTCTCATCCGTCAATTACTTGAGTTGATTGTGCTTCCATATCAATCATTAGGAGAAGATCTCTCCTCTGTTAATTTTGAATTACCTAATTTAAAATTATTTGCCGTTATCAATTAGTGGGCCAAAATTACTCACCCGTTAATTACTTGAGTTGATTATGCATCCATATCAATCATTAGGAGAGGATCGCTCATCTGTTAATTATGAATTACCCACTTTAAAATTATAATAAATTAAGGGAAACAATTCTTGAGATGCATACGAACCATCATTTGGTTATATAGTAAATTAGGCAGAGGTTACAAATAAAGCCAATGTAACTATCTCATTCTCTGAGTACTTGATTAATCAAAAGTAAGCATGATATAAAAAAGATAGCTAGCTTAAAGTAAAAATGATAACAAAGAGAGAAAAGGAAAGGGTTTTTTTTTTTTTTTTTGCGCGCAAAGAGGAAGGGGTGTCTGATCATCTTTCTTTTGGCCGAAGCCTCATGGGCATGTACCCTCTTTAGCCGAAGCCAAAGAGGGTGAGTTTGACCCCTTTTTTTTATCTAACACCTTTATATCTTAATCATGTATAAACATTTTAATGCAAATATATTAATTTCGCATATAATTGAAATCTCAATAAATTTCAATGCATGGTGTAGTGTACTTTCCTTGGTATTATGTAGTTCATATTGCCCCTAGTTTTCTTTACTTTGAGAAATCGAAAAGTAAAGAAAAATTATTGAAATACTTTTTCAAAATTTTCTCTTGCTCGTGGTAATCTATAAGCTTTTGACTCTGATCGCTTCTAGTCGTAAGCATACTCTTCACGAATCCAACACCTCCCCAGCGGAGTTGCCAAAAGAATGTAGGCAAGGAAATCTCGTACTTCGCTAGAGTTAGGGTTTCGTCGTGATTTAGGAGGTGAGAAATCTACGAAGAATACGGAATCAATTGGGAGATTAAAGAAGGGAGAATAACCGGTGAGCAATTACTCGAGAAAAATAAGGCAGAACTCTCGGGGTCCCGATGTAATCGTTAGTGTCTGAGAGTATCTATCAAGTGTTATATTTCGAGGGAATCCGAATTCAATTTCGAGGGTCCAAGTGTAATCACGAGATCACGAGTATCTCAAAGTTAGAGCTTAATTTCAATTCACCAACAAGTTTCCAGAATATTCACACTCTCACAAATTTAGAGAGAATTCTTCTTGTGGCTTCAAAGTTCTCTAAAAGTCCAAAAAGAGTCCCTCCTTCTATGAAATGAAGAGTTATTTATAGAGTTTCCTGGCAAAAGGGGTCATGTGTCAGGTATCTGACTCCGAAAAAATTCCAAAAATACCCTTAGTAATAAAAAAATTTCTAGAATACCCCTGGTTACCCGGGTAAAGCCCATTTCGCTGATTCTTCTAGCCACCAATCTAATCCCTCAATTAATTTCCAAAATGAGTTTTTCCCATGAGCCTTCTACCTCAGGACTCGTGATGGCACCTCTCAGGTCTCGTTCATTTATTTCTAACTTTCCGATCTTAGTTCATTTAATTCTTTAGGTTAAATATAAACCCTAATTTGTACTTGGTTCCACAGACAGTTATATATTTGGCACTTGATGGATGATTGTTTGGAACGCCTCAATGCAAATGAGTTCAAGCTATTCTGGAGCCAAGCGTGGCTGATTTGGAACCATAAAAATCATGTGTTGCATGGCAAAAAATTAAAAAGTCCAGATAGCTGGTACAAAAGGGTAGAAGAGTACATTGTAGATTTTAAATGTTCCCAATCACAGTTGATTGTTTAGACGAGACAACAACAAAGTGAAGTCTGGAAACCACCACCATCTGAGGCATATAAACTCAATTTTGATGTAGCTATATTTTCAGATTTAGGTAAAACAGGTTATGGAAGCATTATCCGAAATGACAAGGGTGAGGTTATGGCTGCTAGAGCTGGAGAGAATGTGAGCAATAATACTAAAACTGAATTACTTGTTTATCGAATAGCTATCAAATTTGCTGTGGATATTGGATTCTCTACGTTGGTTATTGAGGGTGATAATAATAGTGTTATTCATGAAATTTCTTCTTATGGGGTAAATAATTCTCTGTTTAGCAATGTTGTTGATGATATTCGTCATTTGATTAGGAGATTACAATGGTCCAGTTTGTGCAGTATTAGGAGGGGTGAGAATCAGGTGGCTCATGTTTTAACTCAATTTACTAGAATTCTTTATCTGAAGATTTGTACTGGTTGGAGGACTTTCCCCCACCAGCTATGGAGGCTTTGTGTAATGACCTTTTATCCCTTTAATAGAATGATTATGCTCTTTTCAGAAAAAAAAATAAAAAATGGTCACATTATTAAACACTTATTCTTGTTACCAAGTTCATCACAAATGACATATTATCCTAGTGGTTGGAATGATCGAGAAATGAGATTTTTGTACAAAAATTTGAGCATTCAACTTTTAAATTTCTTCCCTTTCTGGTATTAAACAAATAATATAAAATATATTTTTTTATAAATATAAATTTTCTCACATATAATATAAGGGTAAATTTGTAAAAATGATAATTTTCTTTTCTTTTAATTGAAACACAAAAATATAAGAAAAGAAAACTTTTAACTTTTCTATTCATTTTTATTAAAAACTCGGAAACAACACAAAGAAAAACTTTAAAGTTTATATTATTTTATTTTTCGTCTAAAACTCATAAACAACGTGTAAAGTAAGGGCTTACAAAGATAAAAATTTTAATTCTATTTAGGTGATTTTGATTGCATCTTAATGTCTCTTAAATTCACTAAAGCTACTATTGTTTGTAAAAAGAATAAATGGGATTGACTTATTTATAATAATTTAATACTATTTCGGACTATTTTATCCCGTGATTGTGACGACCCCAAATCCGGGTTCTTTAACCTCGGGTTTGGTTCTCACTGTACAATACTTAACAACAATGAAATACATATATTGTATTCAAACTACGCGGAATAATACAAAAGGTTCCTTATATAAAGGCTACACTTCCCAAGGTCTATTAACCTTAAATTGTAACATTACATATATTAAGGGAAATACAAAAGATTTACAACAGTAATTACATAACAGTAATTTAAACTAGCATGCAATTACTAAAACTAAGCATTCGTTTTCCCCTTGCCTTTGTTCGATTTAGAGCTTTCGGGATTGGCTGAAATATAGTCATGATATAGCAAGAATGAGCAACTAAATGGCTCAACAAGTTTATAAACAACAGGCATACGATATATCATGATGAAGGAAAATAACTTCAAAGTTTTCAACAATAACAATTGTGAAAGATGTCAAGAATCAATATCCAATAAAAGAATGGATTGACTCTTTACTGCTGAGTGGTCTTTAATGACCGTGAACTGCTACTAAGGTAACACAGACATACAATGTCTGACTCCTTGTTAAAAATAACGGGACACTTGAGGGGATCAGTCCTCTCATGTCCTATGTATATGCATAACATTTAGATTTCTTGTGCGCATTCGGTTTCCCGACAAATAAAAATTCCCCTTTAACTAGGGTTGTTCTTTCTCAGTCTTACTGTAAGAATCCGCACCAGCCAATGGTTTGGATAAGCTTTTATAATATTCAATTAAATGAATTTAAACATGCATTTGTCTAGCCGAAACAATTAGCTTAGATATTCTTAAACAGTTGCAAAAGCACCATGTGCGAATACAATAATCAATAACGAGGTGAAGTAATTTTTGATAATTAATTCACTCAAAGGTCTGTCAAATAACTACGAGTGTAGATACTTGCTCAACAATAATTGAAATGTAAATACGGTTGAAGAATAACTGCAACAATAAATACAAGTTAAGGATAGAAGACTTGCTTGTCTGCTCAGCTACAATAAATGTCTAGCTTTAACTAATTTGCTTTAAAAGACCTAACATTAATAAAGTCGGTCTAATAATTAGTACGGCGTATTTGTATATTATACGCTTGATAATGAACTTATTTACCACACATAGGTACTAACACATAATTTACATTAGTCAAAATAATATTATTAACCTTATATACCCTTAATCATTTTAGGTTAATAATTTAATAAGTTAGAAAATATTTTTCTTAAGTGTTGGACACTTATTAAATCCTTAAACAACTTATTACAATTGTTTAATTAAATCGTAATTAAATTCAATTTATTTTATTAACTCAATCTCTATTTAATTACTATTTAATCTTGATTAAATAGAAATTAATTAATTAACTCTAGTTATTATTTAAAATAAATAATAACTAATTGTACTTACTTATTATTTAATTATAATTAAATAATAAATAATTATTGACTTAATTTTAACCTTCTTTAATTTAATATTAATCAACCAATAATTAACTAAGTAATTAACCTTACTTATTATTTAATTTAAGGAAATTAAATAATAGTTTACTAATCTTAATCCTCTTTAATTATTATTTAATAATAATTAATTATTTAATTAATTTTAATTATTATTTAAGGTTAAATAATAATCAAATCATTCTTATTTATTATTTAAATTAAATAATAAATTATTACTCTAATAACTTACTTTCCACTAATCGTTATTTAATGCTAATTAAATAATAATTAATTACTTAATTATCCTTATTTATTATTTAATAATATTTAAATAATAAATAATTAATTTATAAATTTTATCTCTCTTAAGTATTATTTAATAGACATTAAATAATAAATTGCTAATTTATCATCTTTATTTATTATTAACATTAAAATAATAAATAAATAATAAATTTATTTAACTTAACCATGGTTTAGCTAACTAGATTAATATTTAAAAATTTTAAATATTAAACTTAATGAAAAATATCCTCCCCAATATTATTTTTGTATTATTATTATTTTTGTTATAATTTTAAATTAGTTTTTAAATATTTAAATTATTTAAATTTAACCCGAATGACATTTCCGTAAATAATTCGAAAACTGAACCGAGGGCAGAATGGTAATTTTGACAAGAAAACATGGAGGGGCAGAATCGTAATTCCGCCGAAAATTTCTTACCTCGCATGGCGCACGTTTCTGATTCTACGTCCCAAAACGACACCGTTTTGAGAAGCCGGAAACGGCTTCCGCGCGTACGCGCGGAGTGATTTCCCGCATACGCGAAACGACGTCGTTTGACTCCGCGTTTTTTCAGCCAAATGACTTCCACGCATTGCGCGGACTGTTCCTATTTTTTTCCCTTTAGCAGATTGTGAACAGTGCTATTTTTAACTAAAATTATACTTTCAATAAATCTTTAACTCCTCAATAAAAATCCAAAAAAATTACCAATCACCTTATATTAATTTATAACATGAAAAAATAATTTTTCATGTTTTAATATCATTATTTTTTTATAAAAAATTTTACATCACATAAACCACTACCAATCATAACTTTTTGTATATAACTCCATTTTAGGTGATTCTGTAATGACCACGAATTTCATTAGTCATTGTAAATATACTTAATAAATATTTAGCAATGAATTTAAATTTTTCTCATTAATTAATTGTGCATTAGATAATTAAATAAATGTACTTATGTGCTTGTATGTTTATTTAAAGGATTAAAGCAAAGTGTATAATTAATTTAAGCAAATCTAATTAGATTATATTTTTAAATTCAAATAAATTGATAAACTAGGTTAAAGATATTAACCTAGTAGCCCATGTAATTAATTTAATTACTAGCCCATGTAATTAATTAAACAAGCCCAATGCTTGATTTAATTAAATGTAACCTAGACTATTTAAAATAAGCCCAATGTGTTATTTAAATTGAGCCCAAACAATTTAATTGAATGAGCCCAATTGAAGTTATTCCCAAGCCCAATGTGAAGTCCAATAAGGGTCAAACTTTGGTCAATATATATATATATATATATATATATACATATATATATATATGTATATATATATATAGATGTATATATGCACATTTTTGCATTAAAAATAAAGGAAAAATGGCTTGAAAAAGCCAATTTGCTGAATTTTTGAGGGCCCCACTTGGATAATTGATTTCCTAGATTGCTTGAAAATCCATCCATGTCATATAGTGGTTGAACAACCCTAGTCATTCCATGAGTCAATCAACTAGTCAATCAAAGGAATAGTAAGCATGTTTAGCAATTAATTTCACCAACATAGCTTGATTAGTGAGTTAATGTTATGTTAGTGATTGGCTATAAGTAAGAAGCTCTACACTTGTTATAAGGTTGTTAGTTTATTTGCTAGACATTTCTAGAGAAAAGAGAGAGAGACTTTGAGAGCTAAAGAGAGAATACACATAAGTTTGTGTGAGAAAAGCTAAGGAAAGTCTTGGTGGATGTCCTCAAGCTTCATAACTTACTTTGGTAGGAGGAGAAGGAGAGCAAGCAAATCACTAAGGTTTAAAAGTTCTCTAAAAACCTTCTCATTTCATTTTTGTAGTCTAGAAAGCTTTTGATCGGTTAAAATCTATTTTTAACCGATCAAAACTCGTTTTGACGATCTAGATGTATTTAACTATGTAATATATGTATATTCAGAGATCTATGTGTTTATAACATGATTTGGTAGGTTAGAAATGCATAGAAGTTAAAGAAATATGTGTAACACAATTTTACCGGTAAACCCTAACCATGCATGCTATGTTTGATGTTGTATTTTGAAATGTACAAATCCAAAATTGGATTTTTATGGCTAGAAAGCTAGATCTATGAGTTTTAAGTATAAAACCTTTTTGAAGTTTTCAAAAATAATGAATAACAAAGAAGTTATAGCTTTTACCGAAAAGGATGTCGTTTTTCCACCCTATGTGGTTCGATCCGTAAATTTCGTGTGAAACGTTTTCAAAAAGACGATCGAACCATGAAATATTGTAAAACATTAAGTTAGGAACACATCAACACTGATTTGGTGTTATTTGGATGTGTAGATTTCATTTAATCAAGGTTTGAATCAAAGTATCAAAATTGTCCAGAAAAATCACAAAAATGGCACCTACTGGAGTATGGCGCCGGGGCGCCGTCTGCAGTGTTAATCACTGCGCCCCGGCGCAGTGCACTGTTCGGGAAAAAAATAAAAACCCGAACCGGGTCGGGTCGAGCCGGGTCAGCCGGGTCGGGTCGGGTCTGGTTCGGGTCAGAAAATGAAAAATGTTCCAAAAATCATTTTAGTATTTTTGGACTTAATAAATATATTTTTAAATATATATACGATTGATTTATTGATTTAAAGGTATATATATATTATTATTGAAATAATAATATAATAAAGGTAATAAAATATTATTAAATAAATAATAATATTAGAAAATTATTAAAATATTATTATGTGTATAATAATATGATAAAGTCAATAAAATATTATTTAATGATTAATAATATTAGATAATTAATAAAATATTATTAAATGATTAATAATATTAGTTACTTAATAAAATATTATTAAATGATTAATAATAGATAATTAATAAAATATTATTAAATGATTAATAATATTAGATCCTTAATAAAATATTATTAAATAATTAATAATATTAGAAACTTAATAAAATATTATTAAATGATTAATAATATTAGATAATTAATAAAATATTATTAAATGATTAATAATATGAGATAATTAATAAAATATTATTAAATGATTAATAATATTAGTTACTTAATAAAATATTATTAAATGATTAATAATATTAGATACTTAATAAAATATTATTAAAGGATTAATGATATTACTTAATAAATAAAATATTATTAAATAGTTAATAATATTAGATACTCAATAAAATATTATTAAATGATTAATAATATTAGATATTTATTTTGAACTATATTAAACAATTAATATAAGTTCTTTGTGTTTGAAATATTATCAAATAATGATAATATTTTCTAAGTGTTTAATTACCCATAATTAATCAATTATGTGGTTCGTAAGGTTTATAAAAGTCATTATACTTACAAGTATATGATACTAATTTAAGATCAAATTGATTTAATTGTTAGGTCCGTTCAAGGATTGTTAGATTAATTTGATAAGCAGTAGACGACGCACGAGGCAAGTTCTTTATCCTTAACTTGTAATTCTTATTGCAAGTTTCATAACTTTAACTTGTATTTATCGTTGCAATTATTATTCAACCGTATTTACATTTCAATTATTGTTGAGCAAGTATTCTACACTCGTAGTTACTTGACAGACCTTTAAGTGAATTAATTATCAAAAATTACTTCACATCGCTATTGATTATTGTATTCGCACATAGTGCTTTGCAAACTATTTAAGAACGTCTAAGCTAATTGTTTCGGCTAGACAAATGCATGTTAAATTCATTTAATTGAATATTATAAAAGTTTATCCAAACCATTGGCTGGTGCGGATTCTTACAGTAAGACTAAGATAGAACAACCCTAGTTAAAGGGGATTTTATTTGTCGGATACTCGACAGCGCGCAAGAAAACTAAATGTGATGCATATACATAGGACATGAGAGGACTGATCCCCTCAAGTGTCCCGTTATTTTAACAAGGAGTCAGACATTGTATGTCTGTTCTACCTTAGTAGCAGTTCATGGTCATTAAGGACCACTCAGCAGTAAAGAGTCAATTCCTTCTTTTATTGAATATTGATTCTTGTTATCTTTCACAATTGTTATTGTTGAAACCTCGAAGTTATTTCCCTTCATCATGATATATCGTATGATTTTGTTATAAACTTGCTGAGCCATTTAGTTGCTCATTCTTGCTATATCATGACTTTATTTCAGCCAATCCCGAAAGCTCTAAATCGGATAAAGGCAAGAGGAAAGCGAATACTTAGTTTTAAGTAATTGCATGCTAGTTTAATTTACTGTTATGTAATTACTGTTGTAAATCTTTTGTATTTCCCTTAAGATATGTAATGTTTAAGATTAAGGTAATAGACCTTGGGAAGTTGTAGCCTTTTGATTAAGGAACATTTTGTATTATTCCGCGAAGTTGAGTACAATTTATGTATTTCATTATGGTTAAGTATTGTACAGTGAGAACCAAACCCGAGGTTAAAGAACCCGGATTTGGGGTCGTCACAGGTTGGTATCAGAGCTGTAGGTTAGAAACGCTAGGATTGCGAAACCTAGGTTATAACCTTAGTACTAAACTCTTATCGAGTGCGTTAGGAGATGAATCGGGGAGATTCATCATGATGTGTATTTTTTTTTTGAGATGGATTGAGAAAATCTATCGAGCCGAGATGTACATGATAAAATATCATTTCATTTCATCAATGAATATATTTTATTGCTGTACTAACATGTGTTATTTATGTTATTGTAGGATGACGGAGATAGGCCAGTCGAGTACTGCGGTAGATGAGGTGATCTATACGGATATCCATATGGATACCGCACAGCCACGGGTGGCTGCACCGGTCGAGGAGCCAGAGTCAGATCCCGAGGAGGGAAATAGAGAGGACGCTGTCTGGGGCGGAGTTATGGGGCAGTACAGTGAGGAGGAGGCTAATACTGATGATGATGAGGATGAGAAGCCAGCTGAGTATGTTGATGGCATGGGCACTGTCGCCAGTGACATCATCGATACTCTCACTACGGCTAACGATGAGCTAGAGGAGAGGGTTCAGCACTTGGAGGAGTAGAACCAGATCCACCAGCAGACAGAGCAGCAGTACAGAGATACAGCTTATAGTTCTCCGGCGAGAACATAGAACTTAAGGCGAGGATGGCTGAGATGGAGGCCAAGTTAGTAGCCGCTGAGCTGAAGATTCAGCAGACACAAGCAGAGAGGGAGGCCATGAGGGGCCAGATGCAGCAGGCCGTTGAGGCGAGGTTAGATATGGAGTTTCAGCGTGATGCAGCTCACGGGCAGATGATGGAACTGGAGGAGGAGGTTAGGGAGAAGAAGGTGAGGATAGATAGACTCAGTTACGTCTATCGCTCATCAGTTGGTAGGATCCAGAGTAGGGTGCACTACTACCCTGCCGAGGAGGGCCAGACCTTGCACACCATTAGTAGGGGTGTGGTCAGGGCCATTGGAGATGAGGAGTACGACGATGCGGTTCGTCGAGGGATGCGCCGTTAGTTGTATTTTCTTTCGTTATGATGTATGTACATAGATGCAGTAGAAACCCAACTTTTGTTTTGATAGAGGGTTAGTATGTTGTAAATCCCAACTCTATGAAGTTGTGGGATATGGTAGATCCCGTCTTTTGTTTTAACTATCGGGATTAGCAGCGTTTATAGCAGTATGCTTATGATGTAAAAGTGCTACGCACTGTGTTTTAGCATATGAATATAAATGCATTTCCGTTTATGTTTATATGTGATAAGATTGAAACAACTTTAATAAATTAAATTCTCTTTATACAGAAAATGCCGCCACAGAGAAGAAATCAACGACTACCCCCACCACCAGTCGAAGTGTCAGTCAATGCCGGAGGGGTACCACCCAACCCTGTCCAAGAGTTCGTAGAAATAATAATGGGAGCATTTCGCGGACGCAACGCAGAGGCTACTGGAACAACAAACCCTGCCGCTCCACTAGCAACCTTTAAGGATTTCAAATTAATAGGACCACCCGAGTTCAAAGGGACCACGGATCCTATAGAAGCACAGACCTGGATAGAGGAGATGAAAAAAGTCTTCGAGGTCGCACGAGTAGCGGAGGGGCAAATGACCTCATTTGCTACTTTCATGATGAAAGGGGAGGCCAGCCACTGGTGGAAGGCCAATAAAAGTAGAGCGGGGGAGGGAACAATCGCCTGGGCGCGATTCAAGAAAGTATTCCTGGAAAACTACTTTCCAGAGAGTACAAAGGCTAGGATGGAAATTAAATTCCTAGAGCTGAAGCAAGGTAACATGTCGGTATCCGAATATGCCGCCAAGTTCAATGAATTGGCGAGATTTGCCACACATCAGGTGGACACTGAGGCTAGACGCGCCAGACGATTCGAACAGGGGCTGAAACCGTGGGTTTACAGTCGGGTAGCTGTTCTCCAGATCACCAATTTTGCAACACTGCTGGAGAAAGCTATCATAGCTGAGGGTGGAAATGAAGCTTTGAATAAGCACAACCAAGAACGAAACAAAAAGAAAAATGAAGGAGGAAACCGAGAGGGTGGCAGCGGGGGCAGCAACTCGAACAAGCGCAAGTGGAATAACAACAGCAGTTCGGGGACACCCCAGGGAAGCGAATCAAAGAAAGTAAGTAAATGCAGTCAGTGCGGAAAGAACCACTCTGGGGAGTGCATGAAAGGGAAGAATGTCTGCTATAACTGTGGGCAAGAGGGGCACATCGCTCCTAATTGTCCCACACCGAAGAGGAAGGGTTGTTTCGCCTGCGGGGCCATGGACCATCAATTTAAAGATTGTCCGAAGAAGAAGAACACCGGAGGGAGTTCGGGCTTTAGGGGAAGCAACAACAACGCCAAACTGACCATTGGAGGGCCGGTGCCACAGAACAAACCGACGGCACGGACTTTCAACATGACGGTGCAGGACGCCGTTGAATCAAAAGACGTGGTGTCAGGTATTATTCCGATCAATGATATAAATGCTTATGTATTATTTGATTCGGGTGCTACCTGTTCATTTGTGTCTGATGAATTCGCTAGACGGTTAGAATTGCCTAGACAAAAATTAGAGAACCCAATGAACATAGAAGTTGCTAATAAAGAAGTGATTCCTGTAGAGTATGTACATAGAAACTGTTGTGCTGAAATCAGGGGTCAGAAGTTGAGTGTAGATTTAATTCCAATACGTTTGGGGGAGTTTGACGTTATACTTGGAATTGATTGGTTGTTTAATCATGGAGCTATAATTGATTGTCAAAAGAAGTGTATACACCTTAAGACACCGAATAGGTCTAAGGTCGTATTTTATGGCAGCAAGTCGTCTAGACAATCTGCATGTCTGACGATGATGCAGGCCAAGAAACTGTTGAAGAAAGGTTGTGAAGGGTATTTAGCTCACATAGTGGACACACAGATGGTGAATCCCGAGATGGAGCAAATACCAGTAGTGAGGGAGTTCATGGACGTGTTTCCAGATGTACTGCCAGGTTTACCGCCAGATAGGGAGATAGAGTTTGTAATTGATTTGGTACCGGGGACAGCACCAATATCAAAGGTACCATATAGGATGACACCGGTAGAAATGAAGGAGTTAATGATCCAACTACAGGAGTTGTTGGATAATAAGTACATTCAACCAAGTGTTTCTCCATGGGGAGCACCTGTGTTGTTTGTAAAGAAGAAGGATGGATCAATGAGGTTGTGTATGGATTATAGAGAGCTGAATAAGGTGACAATTAAGAACAAGTACCCGTTGCCACGAATTGACGATCTTTTCGATCAATTGAAAGGGGCGAAGTACTTTTCAAAGATTGACTTGCGGACTGGTTATCATCAGTTGAAAGTCAGGAAGGAGGATGTACCCAAGACGGCATTCAGAACTCGATATGGGCATTATGAGTTTCTGGTGATGTCGTTTGGACTGACGAATGCGCCGCCGCATTTATGGACATGATGAACAGAATATTCAAGCAGTACTTGGATAAATTTGTTGTTGTGTTCATTGACGATATTTTGGTTTATTCCAAGACAAAGGAGGAGCATGATGAACACCTAAGAGTGGTGTTGGAGATTTTACGGAGGGAGCAGTTGTATGCTAAATTTTCGAAGTGTGAATTCTGGTTGGAGAGAGTTCAATTTTTGGGTCATGTCATTGACAAGGAGGGAGTTTCAGTAGATCCAGCAAAGGTGGAAGCAGTGATGAATTGGGAGCAACCAAGGACGCCGACGGAGGTAAGAAGTTTCTTGGGGTTAGCGGGTTACTATCGGAGATTTATTCAAGATTTTTCAAAGATAGCAACACCGCTGACCAATCTAACGAGGAAGACGGTGAAATACGTATGGACGGAGAAGTGTGAGGAGAGTTTTCAGGAGCTAAAGAAAAGACTTAGTGAAGCACCTGTATTGACTTTACCGGACGATACGGGAGGTTTTACGGTCTACAGTGACGCATCGCACAAGGGACTTGGTTGTGTGCTTATGCAAAATGGCAAAGTCGTTGCGTATGCGTCCAGACAGTTGAAGGATTACGAGAAGGGATACCCTACCCACGACTTGGAGCTGGCTGCGGTAGTGTTTGCCCTTAAAATCTGGAGACATTATTTATATGGAGAGAAATGTGAGATATTCACGGACCACAAGAGTCTGAAGTATATCTTCACACAGAAGGAGTTAAATATGAGGCAACGGAGATGGTTAGAATTGATCAAAGACTATGATTGTGAAATTTTATATCATCCCGGCAAGGCCAACGTAGTTGCAGATGCTCTAAGCAGAAAGAGCAGGGAGAAATTGTTCATCTTGACAGATCAGGAACAATTGGTTCAAGAGATGGCTCGAATGGAGTTGGAGGTAAGAAATCCAAATGAGTCAATAGAAGTGGAAGCGAGCCCAACCCTGTTAGATCGGGTGAAAGAGGCTCAAGACAAAGATGAAGAATGTGTCAGAATAAGGGTGAGAATGACCGAAGGGGAAGAGGTCAAGTTCAAGGAAGATAGCATGGGATTGCTAAGGTTTGAAAATCGTGTTTGGGTGCCGCTAGTGCCCGAACTACGAGAAGAGATCTTGCAAGAGGCCCACAGTACGAGATACTCGATACATCCGGGAAGTACGAAGATGTATCAAGATCTGCGTCAGCACTTTTGGTGGCCGAATTTAAAAAGGGAGGTCGCAGAATGTGTCAGCCGATGTCTAACTTGTCAAAGGGTAAAGGCTGAACATCAGAGACCAAGTGGATTACTACAGCCGTTAGAGATTCCTGAGTGGAAATGGGAGCATATCACAATGAATTTTGTGGTAGGACTTCCAGCAACACAGAAGGGATTTGACGCAATATGGGTGATTGTGGATCGACTAACAAAGTCAGCGCACTTTTTGCCGATCAAGATTAAGTTCAGTTTGGACCAGTTGGCCAAACTGTACATTAAGGAGATAGTTTCGAGACATGGGGTGCCGGTATCGATTGTGTCAGACAGAGATCCGCGCTTCACGTCAAAATTTTGGAGAAGTCTTCAGGAGAGATTGGGGACACAGTTGAGAATGAGTACAGCATATCATCCACAGACCGATGGGCAAAGTGAAAGAACAATACAGACATTGGAAGATATGCTCAGGGCCTGTGTGATGGATTTTAAGGGCAGTTGGGAGAACCATCTACCATTAGTTGAGTTTGCATACAACAATAGTTATCATGCAAGCATAGGCATGCCGCCTTACGAAGCATTGTACGGAAGAAAGTGCAGACCACCTCTATGTTGGGATGAGGTAGGTGAACGCCGACTGTTGGGACCAGAATTGGTTCAACAGACGGTAGAAATTATCAAAGTAATAAGAGCTTGGCTAGTAGCAGCTCAGGACCGTCAGAAGAAA
This sequence comes from Hedera helix, assembly GCA_947179155.2. Taxonomy (NCBI): domain Eukaryota; kingdom Viridiplantae; phylum Streptophyta; class Magnoliopsida; order Apiales; family Araliaceae; genus Hedera; species Hedera helix. The sequence goes on from OX359285.1 coordinate 23,445,085, forward strand.
TATGCCGACTTACATCGACAGAAGCGAGACTTCGAAGTTGGGAGTTTTGTATTCATGAAGGTATCTCCCTGGAAAGGGAAGATCCGATTTGGGAAGAAAAGGAAGCTGAGTCCGAGGTTCATAGGACCGTTCGAGATATTGAAGAGAGTGGATGAAGTGGCGTACGAGGTAGCCTTACCTCCTGAACTGGAGCATATTCACAATGTGTTTCATGTGTCAGTGTTGCGACCATACAGGCCAGACCACAAACATGTCATATCCTATGAGCCAATACAAGTTGAGAAAGACTTATCGTACGAGGAAATTCCTGTCCAGATATTAGATAGGAAAGAGCAGAGTTTACGGAATAAGGTTATACATTCTGTCAAAGTCCTTTGGAGGAACCACAACGCTGAGGAAGCTACGTGGGAGCTTGAAGAAAAGATGAGGGCTAACTATCCGCATCTGTTTGAGTAGTTTAAATTTGTAATTCCGGGGACGGAATTCTTATAAGGGGGGGAGAATGTAATGACCACGAATTTCATTAGTCATTGTAAATATACTTAATAAATATTTAGCAATGAATTTAAATTTTTCTCATTAATTAATTGTGCATTAGATAATTAAATAAATGTACTTATGTGCTTGTATGTTTATTTAAAGGATTAAAGCAAAGTGTATAATTAATTTAAGCAAATCTAATTGGATTATATTTTTAAATCCAAATAAGTTGATAAACTAGGTTAAAGATATTAACCTAGTAGCCCATGTAATTAATTTAATTACTAGCCCATGTAATTAATTAAACAAGCCCAATGCTTGATTTAATTAAATGTAACCTAGACTATTTAAAATAAGCCCAATGTGTAATTTAAATTGAGCCCAAACAATTTAATTGAATGAGCCCAATAGAAGTTATTCCCAAGCCCAATGTGAAGTCCAATAAGGGTCAAACTTTGGTCAATATATATTTCGTAAATTTCGTGTGAAACGTTTTCAAAAAGACGATCGAACCATGAAATATTGTAAAACATTAAGTTAGGAACACATCAACACTGATTTGGTGTTATTTGGATGTGTAGATTTCATTTAATCAAGGTTTGAATCAAAGTATCAAAATTGTCCAGAAAAATCACAAAAATGGCACCTACTGGAGTACGGCGCCGGGGCGCCGTCTGCAGTGTTAATCACTGCGCCCCGGCGCAGTGCACTGTTCGGGAAAAAAATAAAAACCCGAACCGGGTCGGGTCGGGTCGGGTCGGGTCAGAAAATGAAAAATGTTCCAAAAATCATTTTAGTATTTTTTGACTTAATAAATATATTTTTAAATATATGTACGATTGATTTATTGATTTAAAGGTATATATATATTATTATTGAAATAATAATATAATAAAGGTAATAAAATATTATTAAATAAATAATAATATTAGAAAATTATTAAAATATTATTATGTGTATAATAATATGATAAAGTCAATAAAATATTATTTAATGATTAATAATATTAGATAATTAATAAAATATTATTAAATGATTAATAATATTAGTTACTTAATAAAATATTATTAAATGATTAATAATATTAGATAATTAATAAAATATTATTAAATGATTAATAATATTAGATCCTTAATAAAATATTATTAAATAATTAATAATATTAGAAACTTAATAAAATATTATTAAATGATTAATAATATTAGATAATTAATAAAATATTATTAAATGATTAATAATATTAGATAATTAATAAAATATTATTAAATGATTAATAATATTAGTTACTTAATAAAATATTATTAAATGATTAATAATATTAGATACTTAATAAAATATTATTAAAGGATTAATGATATTACTTAATAAATAAAATATTATTAAATAGTTAATAATATTAGATACTCAATAAAATATTATTAAATTATTAATAATATTAGATATTTATTTTGAACTATATTAAACAATTTGTGTTTGAAATATTATCAAATAATGATAATATTTTCTAAGTATTTAATTACACATAATTAATCAATTATGTGGTTCGTAAGGTTTATAAAAGTCATTATACTTACAAGTATATGATACTAATTTAAGATCAAATTGATTTAATTGTTAGGTCCGTTCAAGGATTGTTAGATTAATTTGATAAGCAGTAGACGACGCACGAGTCAAGTTCTTTATTCTTAACTTGTAATTCTTATTGCAAGTTTCATAACTTTAACTTGTATTTATCGTTGCAATTATTATTCAACCGTATTTACATTTCAATTATTGTTGAGCAAGTATTCTACACTCGTAGTTACTTGACAGACCTTTAAGTGAATTAATTATCAAAAATTACTTCACATCGCTATTGATTATTGTATTCGCACATAGTGCTTTGCAAACTATTTAAGAACGTCTAAGCTAATTGTTTCGGCTAGACAAATGCATGTTAAATTCATTTAATTGAATATTATAAAAGTTTATCCAAACCATTGGCTGGTGCGGATTCTTACAGTAAGACTAAGATAGAACAACTCTAGTTAAAGGGGATTTTATTTGTCGGATACTCGACAGCGCGCAAGAAAACTAAATGTGATGCATATACATAGGACATGAGAGGACTGATCCCCTCAAGTGTCCCGTTATTTTAACAAGGAGTCAGACATTGTATGTCTGTTCTACCTTAGTAGCAGTTCATGGTCATTAAGGACCACTCAGCAGTAAAGAGTCAATTCCTTCTTTTATTGAATATTGATTCTTGTTATCTTTCACAATTGTTATTGTTGAAACCTCGAAGTTATTTCCCTTCATCATGATATATCGTATGATTTTGTTATAAACTTGCTGAGCCATTTAGTTGCTCATTCTTGCTATATCATGACTTTATTTCAGCCAATCCCGAAAGCTCTAAATCGGATAAAGGCAAGAGGAAAGCAAATGCTTAGTTTTAAGTAATTGCATGCTAGTTTAATTTACTGTTATGTAATTACTGTTGTAAATCTTTTGTATTTCCCTTAAGATATGTAATGTTTAAGATTAAGGTAATAGACCTTGGGAAGTTGTAGCCTTTTGATTAAGGAACCTTTTGTATTATTCCGCGAAGTTGAGTACAATTTATGTATTTCATTATGGTTAAGTATTGTACAGTGAGAACCAAACCCGAGGTTAAAGAACCCGGATTTGGGGTCGTCACAGATTCAAACTTTGTTTTTCTCATGATTTAATGTTCTATAATATTAGAACATCAAACCTAAGTTTTACAAAAATATTTTTGGTCATATATTTCAAAACTTGTTTTCACACTATTAAATACATATTTTAGCATATAAAATATACCAAAATACAAACCAAGCATATTAAACTCAAGCATAGCATAAATATTACCACTACACCTTAATAACTATATTAACATGTTTATACTAACATGATGATTTATTTAATTTAAAAACAAAACTTCATTTAAAATAACAATTACCTTGATTTAATGGTTATTCTTCTTTTTCTCCCAAAATATGTTGTGAATCTTGAAGACATAAACTAGCTTAGAACTCCTTCTCCTTCTCTTGCTCTCTCTCAAAATATTTTGCTCTCAAACTCTCTCTTTTGAAACTTGGAGAAAATAATGAAGTAACATTTACCCATTCCAAGTATACTTGAAAATTAATAGATATACATAATGTATCTAATAATTTTGACCATTACAAGCTAGCTATTGGATACTTACACAAGTTAACAAGCCATGACTTAGTTGGTGAAAAGAAGCATGGTTCATGTACTTGAAAAAAAATAAAACAAGCAACCATTAATTAAATAAATAAATAATAAACTAAAATAACAAAAAATCAATTCTTTTCTCTCTCCTCTCCATGTATGCTCGGCTGATCAACATTATTCTTGTCCCAAAATGAGTGTCACATTCCACTTTTAAACAATTAATAGTTAATTTAAGTATTTTCCAAGTGGGCCAATCATTGGGCTTTAATTTAAAATACCAATTGAGCTTCTATTAAATTGTTTGGGCTACTAAATTGTCAAATTTTATTATTCTCTACTTGGGCTACTAATTGACCCTTGTTGGGCTAATTTAATAATTTACACATTAATTATTCAATCCATGATTAAATAAATAATTAGATTGAATAAATAATTAAATATTCTAACCTATAAGTATTAAATTACTAAATGGACTAATAAATATTATTATTAATATTTCACATTATTTACATTAATTAATAATCATATTAATTAATTTATTATATTTAATTCACTCATTATATTCAATTTAATTGAATATTTAATTAATAGAAAACTTATCAATTACTTTGATATTAAAACTTTAGGGTTTGTTCACTAATTTAATAACATATTAGTGACCCCCTTTAATTAATTTTAGTAATTAATTACATAATTATTTAATCACATAATTAATTAATCACATATAAAGATTTAAATAATCTCGTAAAACTAACTCGTTGGAAATTAAATTAATAATTTAATTAATAAAGACGTGGAAATTCTAGGACATTACAGTGATAGGGGATTAATAGTCCTATAAACTATTTTTTATCATTTCTAAGACTATTTATGAGAGATTATATAATCCCATGATAAATATGGAATTAATAGTCTCCCTCATTTTAATCTATTAAATAATTTTATGGGATTAATAGTCCAACATTAAGGGACTAATAGTTCATTGTCAAATGATTAAATAGTGTAAAATAGTGTTAAATTAAGACAAATAATTCAATCTCAACCATATTTTTTACAAACAAATATTGCCTAAAAGACTTAAAGTTGTTTGGTAAAAAAAATTCCCCTTAATGCCTCTAAATCGATAAGATAAAAAATTAAGTCTAAATCATTAAGAGTTGTCTGTTAATGAAAGTTTTAAATCTATGGACAAAAATAGTCCCAATAAATATTATACTCCCTCCATTCTAAATTTTAAGATTATTATTGATTTTTGAAAAGTCAATTTGAGGTATTTTTAAATTTAAAATTGAGATAATTAAAAATTTTGAAACAATAAATTTTACAATGAGTATTAGTTTTTCCATATTTTCAATATTCATCATCGTATAAACTAAAATCAAAGAAATGCATGTTACTAATGAGTTTAAAATTATTTTAAATTAACTTTATAAAGTCAATAATAATCTTATATTTTGAAAAGAAGAAAATAAAATTCTTCTCTTGAACTTTTATCTAATGTAATAATCATCATATTATATATTATTTTTAAATTTTTTAGGTGATTTATTTAATATTTATTTACTAGAGTATATAATATATATATATATAATTTTGCAATTAAGAATATGTTTTCCTTTTAAACTAATATAAGTGGTTTTTTTTTATAAAAAAAAAAAAACTTATATAAAAAAATATTACAAATCATATCTACACATTTCAATCACAAGGAATTAGGAAAACGTGGCAAAGGGGAAAGGAGGCGCGGGGAGAACCTATGATTTTATTTATTTTTAATAATATGATGAGTTTTTTTTATGGAGACATAATAATTGTATTTTACTTTCAATTGAGAATAAAAATATAAATAAATGAGATTATAAAACATTCATGTCTATTTTTCTAATATGATGTGACATCTTGGCCAACAACTCATCACCTCTCTCCCTCACCGAAATCTTTTGATTAAACTGCAACACATATTGGCTTAGTTTTACTCATTTAGGGGCATATTCACCACTCACCAACGACGGGAGGAAGAAGAAAAACATCCGTTCGACTATTGTTGTGGCCTTGTGGGTATTGAGCAGTTTTGATAAGAGACGTGTAACTTTTTTCTCATTTTTTCTATTTTCCCACAATAACAAATCTGGATTTTAAAGATTTGGATATTTGAGGTCCGATGATGATGTTGAAAATCTCCGGCGATGATTACGTTGAAAATTTTCGATGATGGGCAAGTTTTTAAGTTTTTATACTGAATCAGAACGGTTCTTTTAAAATAGGGTGGTTTAACGGTTTTTCAAAATTTAACCCGGTCAAACGGTTTAGTTCGGTCCAATTACATATCCAATCTTTTTAGCAAACTAACCGATTACAAGATCGTTCTCGATTTAAACGGTTGAACCGGCTAATCTGATTCGGTTTAATAACTATGCTTCATTCTTTGTAAAGTGGGTCTGATTCAATGACTTGCGATTCCTAATTCTTTGAATTAAACACCCAAATCGATTAGGCAGGTTTAATTTAGTAAAATATTTAGTTTAATTTAATTTATTATATGAATTTATCTAGTTCAACTGCTCTTCTCCTTATTAGAACGTCAAATCATGCTACGTAAACATAACGTTAATTTTTAACAGATTTAGACCTATTTTTTAATTTTTATAAAAATTTATTAATTTAATGAGTTGATCGATAAACAAATTCAATTTAATGATGTAAATGTAACGAAGATTTTCAATCCTCTGCTCTACCTGTTGAGTTATCCCCCACCATTCCCGATGATGTCGCATCTTCATTTTACTAGAAAACTTGGGTATTTGTCAATTATCAATTATATGTCAATTGAAATGGTATAACAAAATCTTATTCAGTTCCTAGAATTTCTTGAATCTTCAAAAGAGGAAGACTGTAAATTTTAGTATGAATAATGATATCGACCGTAACTTATTAATTAAAATGGAAGCAGCCAAAAAAATGAATTTAATCATGTGCTTCTAGCACATGTTCTACGTGTTCTAAAAAAGTTGAAATAGTGATTTTCAAATAATTAACCCTACCTAATTGTTAACTTTTTAGTCAATTGTTTGAAAATGAAGCTCAAAACATAGCTCTTTATCAAACTAGTCTATTAACCTTTTATACCATATATGGATGTACTCCACAGGTGCGATTGCCCATAGGTATGGAGGTCGAAGATCATTCATCTCACACTTTAAACTTTAAAAAAGAAAATACTTCTTAATGCGAGTGACCGTTATTTGAAAGAATCTCAAATAATATAATGAATTCAAAGACTCAAAAGTCTAAAAGCAAAAGAAAAATAAAAAATTATTCACATGATCATTATAGATTGAACTTTTTAATTAGTTTAGGTTGTGATTTGTGTCCTTCTTGTTCCCTAAATTACCGCTCCTCCTTCCTTTGAGTTGAGATTGCGGGAGGGAGCTCAAATTCAATGTTCTTATGTTCAACTTGCAAGGTGCCTTGTCACCATTTGAAAAATATTTACTTAACATGATGGGGATAATAATTTTTCTTAACATGTAATATATCTCATTTGTCTCTGTCTATCCATCTATATATATATATATATGTGTGTGTGTGTGTGTGTGTGTGTTTTTATGGTCATATTGACTACTTAAAATCAATAAATTTTACGAATGAGATTATATATATTGTTTTTGAGCACCGGTGATTTAATTTGAAAATAAATTTAATTAAGTCAACACACAATAATCAACAAGACTGATGAGAAACTCCAAGGGTCGAAGCAAAGTTGGGAGAGGGGGCTGCTGTAATAGGTGCACGCCATGACCATAATATAAAGGCGTAATACTTAGCTGGAGAGAAAAAAGATATCTTAACGTTCAAAGGCGGTTGGGTACAATAATGCGGTCTGGCCATCCTTGTCATGGTAGCATGATTAAAGCCAGACCAAGAGGTTGGAAGAAGAAAATAGAAAAAGAGGAATACTTATACCCTCTCAATTTTAAAATTAAATATATATGTTTAAAATATAAAAAAAATTATAAGAAAAAAAATATGTGATTTGTCAAGTTCAAACTTAGCTATAAATCATTAATTAAACGACAAATTTTTTGTTATAAAATAATAAAATATCTGTAATATCATTAATAAAATGATTAAATATAAAAATACTATTAATAAATAAGTAAATATATTATATTTAATATTAATTGTGACAAGTTATATATACTTTTTCTTCACTTTTTAAACATAGAGCATGCGTAAAGCTTTAAACGGTAAGAAGTCGGGAAACTTGGCCCTATCCGGCCCTTGACAGTTGCGTATGAGTCCCACCCACCTTCTTTCATCTCTGAAAGCTGCCCTGCCTCTCACAGCTTTAATATTCCACTCCATTTTCTAGTCATTATCAGTTATGACCTTCACCTAGCTATATGTAATATATATATATATAAATGAAAACTCATCCAGGCCAATTGCAAGGAGTACTATTTCAATAATCATATTTATAATATCTAAGGGTTAGAATATGATTAAATGAGATTTGAACACTGCCGTTAAAAGGAGTAGCAGGGATATTCTTTTTGATGGCATGAAAAATTACTATTATGTCCCTCCACTCAATTATTTACTGTCACTAAAAGTTTTAGCGACAGACCCAAATTTATTTAATTATTCACTGTTGCTAGAGACTCTAGCAGAGTAGCGGTTGGTTGATTAAATTAGACAACATACGTGTTATTTAAATGAGATGATTTGAAATGATAGCCTAGAAAAATGTATTTATAAGGAGTTATTTAGTGTAATATTATCATATCTTAACAAATTGTCTATAAATGAATTCACCTTTTAAAAAGTTAGTCTAATATGCAACGGTCCCAATTCTATCAAGTTAGTCTAATATGATCATATTATTCAAACCAGAAAGAATTCACATGCATGCATTTTCAATATGATTAATTCAGTACTCATAAATAGACTTGGCAATAGATCATTTTCAATACGTACAAGCTATCAAGTGTGTGTGTGTGTGTGTGTGTATATATATATATATATATATATATATATATATATATATGTAATAAGGTTTCTTTTGATTGAGAATTTTTCAAATCTCATTGCCCTTCCCCTAATGATATAATTGGAAAAGCTTCTTAATAGCACCCACATAAAAATATACAAATCAAGAATCCAACAATTTTGTACCCAAAAACTAAAGGGAAAGAAGAAGAAAAAAAAAGAAAAAAGAATGCCTTCATGATTGGAAATTTGGACTAATACAGTACTATATGTAATTATTTGGGTTGAAAAAATATTAGATATATAATTACACACAAAAAATACTTTATTTACCGATGTACTGACGAGTAGTTCTTTTGACTTTAGTATGCTATATAATTCGGTACCATATCCCTTGTTCCCAAATCCCCTCTTTCCGTGTCCAAATTATTTTGGAGCTATTAGATTGTATTTTGCAATTTTGATATTTCATAAATTAACATGTATTTAGGAGTTGAAAATACATGGGAATAGAGAAAATTACAATATTTTAGAACAGAGTTTGCACCGCCACTCAATTAATGTCATTCGCCTTCGTAATTTCCCTACAAACATTTTTGATGTAGCTGCTTTTTCATTAAAAAATCATACACTATTTCATCAATATACAAAGAACAAAAAAAAAGTTATTGCTAAACCCCCATTATTTAATTATTCATGGAAAATTTACATATACACAAAAAAAAGAGTACAAACACAAGATATCCAAAAAAATCAAACAAGCCCCCTCCCCATCAAAATATACTTGAATAATCAACCAGAAAAATCAAAAAAAAAAAAAAAAAGGAAAAATTAAGGAGAGAGAAAAATTAAATAATGAGTGAGAAAATTAACTAATCAACATGCCTAATTAACTAGTGAGTCATAGCAACCGGGGCAGCAGCATAACTAATGCTTCTCTGATTAGGCATTGCAAGCATAGCCGTATGATCCAAGAAATCATTTAACGCGATCACATATTCCAAAATTAATCTAAGATCATCCGCACAAGAAAATGCAACGGTCCCAATTCTCCTAACCGCATACACGTAAAATGTGATGCACCCTTTCCTAAATTTGAACCGAGCCATTTCGCACCCACTTAACCCTCGAATCAGCTTCCGGTTCACTTCTCCGAGCGGTATCTCCGGCGGCCAAGTCCGGTCCACGGCCACCTTCATGTCCTCCGATTCGAATACGAATAAAAGTACCTTTGACTTTTTTGTGCCGAGGCCTAAGGTTAGGGTGTGCCATGCATGGTGAGCTAGGATGGTGAAGTTTGTTGGTAAAAAGGCGGTGGTGGACGGAAAAGGGGGTGGTTTTGTGGTGGTGGGTTTTTCTAGGGATAGGAGGCGTAGGAGTTCTAAAGGCCGAGCACGGCGGATGGGGAAGGATTTTACGATGAACTGGCCGCCGAACCGGAGGCCTTTTACGTCGGAGGTGGGCTTGAAGGAGAAATCTGATGAGGTGGTCGGTTTTCTTGTGGTTTGGTCATTTGGGTGTTGATGTTTTTGCTTCTTGTTTTTCTTTCCCTGTTCTTTGGAAAATCTATCTCGTGTATGGTACAACGCGGTTCCACTCTGTAAGAATTTTGAATCATTCTCTTTTCCTCCCATGGAATTAATTTAGTGGTGGTTGGTGGTTGTTTATGGTGGACTGGTGGTGCTGTGAGTCGTTTGTGTTTGGTGTGTTATATATTAACAAACCAAGCTACTGCTTTCGATGATGGAGTATATATTACTCTCTTTATTTTTTTTGGGGTGTGTTGTTATAGGTCAAAAAGAGGTGTAACCACTTTGCATAAATTCGAGTTCTCTTTAGTTTTATTTTAGAATATTCTTTTTTATATATTTTAAATTTAAATATTCAAAACAAAACGGATATATTCGTATTTGGTTTTAAGATATTTGTAAATAAACGGATATAAATACGTAACAAATACAAATATAGAAATATTCATTTAATATCCGATATTCGTATTCGAAATTCGTATCTGAATAACTTGTATGTGTGTATGTGTGTGTATATATATATATATATACACACACACACACAATTTAATTATCAGTCATCATATATTAAATAAATATATTTTTTTAAAAATAATCTTCCTTACATATATAATAATTAGTTTTCACTATTATGAGAAAATTAATTTTAAAATATGTCTTTTCACTTTTAGAAAATAGAAAATAACACTTTTAAATATAATATTAAAAATTAAAATAAATTTATTTAAATTTAATTAATGTATTTTTACTATTATAAAGTATAAAATATCTAAAATATAAAATTATATATTATAAAACAAAATTATAGTTATTAGTTTGTTTTAAATATTTTATTTTTGAAACTTACGTACGAGATTCGAGAATAAGAGTAGATGATAATTTTTTTATTGAAAATACTGTTTATTTGATACTTTATCTAAGATATTTAAATTTTGATTGATTTTTATGATTAATGATGGATGATAATGCGTTTGATAAATTTTAAATTTTGATGAGTAATTATTTATTTATTTATTAATTTTTATAAATAATTTGAATAAATTATTTATTAGGTAATTGATAAACGAATTCAAATACTTAAATATTTGAATAATCTATTTATTCGAATAAAATAAATGAAAACGGATGTTATCTATATAAAGATATTATTTTAAATACTGAATATGAATATTATTTTTAAAAGTTGTCCAACATCAAATATAAATACAGATAAAATATTAATTTTTTAAATATAAATATGAATATTAGTGTATCTAGATCCGTGTATATTATTCATTTAAAGTCACGGAGAGAGATAAGGTTGGGGTTTCTCACGTGACAACCAAAAGTTTTTTCAATAAAGTTGTTTTATTCCATAGCATAGGGACCATAGCCCTTAATCAGTGCATGGCAAAAGAAACTGCACTCTCTTGAGTGGAAGGCCCACACTGGGCCCATCTATATTTTACTTTTGGAGATTCTGTATTTGGTACAGTTTGACTTTCATTACCATCCCTAAATTAAATGAGAGATTGCAATAGATAACAATATATGACTTTACTTATTCTAATTTTTTAATTAATATTTTATAATTAAATAAATTAACTTTGATAATGTATTTAATGTGTTCTTTTATGATAATAATTTTGTATCTATATATAATAAATTTAAAAATATATATAATTAATTTAATTATAACAAATAAAATTAAACGATTCTTTTCAAGATTATTATTATTATTATTATTAGTATTATTAGTATTATTATTATTATAGATGTGTGTGTATTTTGATTGATATAGTAGTAATATTTACGAATAAATAATAGAATAGATTTTGGATTAATCTAGTCTGATGCGAGCCTAATCAACTTTGATATAAAAATATTGAGCTCACAAAATAAATATCGATAATTAACTAAAAATAATTTAATTTAACTTTTTTTTTTAAATTATTATATATAGTTATTGATTATTGATGTATTTAGTTTCCTGGAGTTGGTATTATCTCTATGTGGAAGGTTTCGAATTCGAAGTGAAAATCATTACTGCTCACCAACTTCTATTAATTAAGACGTTTAAAAGTAACACATTTATTCATAAAGTTGACACGAAATTGTATGAATAGGAAGAGGAGGTTGACTTGATGATATTTATTACTTTTCGGAAAACTGATGAGTTTAACTTGCTTCTTCATCATAGGATATGCTTCTTTTCTTCCCTTTTCCTTTTCCTTCAAATTTTTAATTATATACATTCCACGATCCGATTAAAGAAGGCATGCTGGCTAAAGCCCAATCTTGTTGTGTTTGATATTGGCAACGTTTGTAATTTTTATAATATGAGTAGTCTTAGGGCTGAACAGAAACAGATCAAAGATGCCGTATGAATAAGAATAGTGCAAAAAGAAATAAAGAATTTATGGGGTGGGTTGATGCTTGTAATCTTCATTTGGTATTTAGGTTAATGAAATATGAAGGAAAAAAGTCATTGTAGTGGTAATGTGGTCTGTGGTACAAGATGAAGGGGGAAAAAACATACTAAATACACTAAACAAAAGATTAAAAAAGGGCTTGTCCAACAATAAAAACCGAAAAAATATGGTTAAAATATATAAACCAAAGTTGAGTAAAAATAAATATAGATTTGTCTAGCAGCATTTGCAGCGTTTGTGACGATAACGTTTACAATGTTTGGACTTCCAAAAGTATCACCAATTTTTGTTCGGACTCAAAAGCTACACTTGTAAGTTAAATAAATTGTGCATTTCTAATTTCAAACGATGCAAACTCTAACTAACCAAACATACACTATAACAAAGAAACAAAAATTCCTTCCTACTTACTCACTGATTGATTTATATTTTTCTTTTTTTTTTATTCTTTTTAACGTATAATTTGCATCAGTAGCCTTGGTGGAAAAAATGGAATATAATTAGAGGCAAATAATAGAAAATCCAGCCAAAAAATGGCAAAAAAAGGCCAAAATAAAGCATAATATAATAGCCTACTCATTTCGGTAATCATTAGCACAGAAAAAGGTTAACATAAACAAGTTACAATGACCAAATAAGGATTAATTATGAACCCTTGTCACTAACAAACTTGACTGTATCAAGGACACATGAATGAATAAATAAATAATCAGAAAACGACACTCCAAATTCTGATTCTTTTACTGCTTGTAGCCTTAAGACAAGTATTTGCAAGCACCGTAACCTAAAAAACAAACAAAAACAAAATAATTAATCAAAATTACTAGAATTCATTTACCAGAACAAGAGTATAATCGGACAAGGTGGCTTACTTGGATCACCGGAGGTAAGGACACCAGTGCCAGAGAAATCACAGTTGAAGTTGTTGCGGCCGTTGGTCTGGTAGAAAGTGTTCATGATGTATTGAGCATGAGCCCTTGCGGTGTTGGGCTTGAAACAGGCGCCGCCAGCTTGAATGGGCCTGCAATCAGCTCCCTTGCTGCACACGTAGTCGATGTTAACTTGTAGTGCTGCATCACTCGCCTCTGGTTTTGGTACACACCACTTCTTGCCCTGTCCTGCCGGCACTACAGGTTGTGGGTCAGGCTTTGGATGCGGCTGTGGCAGCGGCTGCAAGATATCACACCTAATTCATTCACTTAAGTGCTCAAAAAAATATGCTTATAGCAGCTAGCTAGATCAATTGAAAGAAAAATTATTCCGTGCGGCAATTATTTTGTGAGAAGAGTGTGGTTATATATGACATATCTAACCATGAATATATGGGATAGAAGGGTATAAAAGAAGGGATCACATATTTCTATTTTATCACTTACAATTCCACGTTAGTTACAATCCACATTTCGTGTTAATTAGTCGACATATAAATTATTTTCTTTGAGAAAAATTTTACGCACGCCGTATCAATATTAGTTTATGTTGAGAAAGTGTCGCACAGAATAATTTTCTCCCCATGATAAAAGGCATAATTGACTACCATTGAACAATGAATTAGCATTTGAATATGTCACGTGGGAAGGTATAGGGCCCATAGGCTACCTACTAAACAGAAGGAAAAAAACCAGCGCCGCGGGCATCCGATGTTCTATTGGATCCCTTAGCCAAATAGTATTTGAATTAACTTTATATAAGAAACGTTATTTTCCTCGCAAAAATTGAGTCTGCCAATTTAACCCATGCAGAATAATAATTTAAGAGTACATTTAGGCTTTATTGTAACGACTATTTAAGTTTGTTAAAGAGTTACAGAATATAACAAGATCTAACAAAAGCAAAAGGTTAAAGAAAAAAGAGTGAAAGCAAAGGAAAGAATCAAATTATAGAGTGAACAACATGATTCCTCCAAACATAAAATTATGCGTAATCTTGAAAACTAGGATTAAAGTATTTAATCAGCACATGGGTTACATTAAAAGTGGGGAAATTCCCATTCTTTGCAATAATAGGGACGACATTTAAATTTTATAACGTACTTAGAGGGTAAGATAAACACAGAACATGCCATACTTATATGAAAAAGAACATGTAGTCTTGCAGCAATTTAAATATTCAACAACAATATCTTGCCGTGAAAATCACTCTAATAGCTGTAATATGAAATTAAAAAATAATGCCAATTTGTGGGAATCAAGGAAGTAAATGTTATGAAATATTTGAAATGGACGTATTAAATTATTTATTAGGTCCACCAAAAAATGAAGTATTTTATGATGAATTGATATTTGCGCTCCCAATTTATTCATTGCTCCACTGTAAAAACAATAATTTGTATAATATTAATCTAAATGTGAAAGGGGGGGAGGGAGAATTTGGAGTGCATATATCATTTTTCAGCTTCTAAATCTTTTCCTTCAATATTACAATCTTAATTTAGATTGTGCTTAATATCTGTGGCCGGAGGGGGGAGGGAGAATTTGGAGTGCATATATCATTTTTCAGCTTCTAAATCTTTTCCTTCAATATTACATTCTTAATTTAGATTGGGCTTAATATCTGTCGGTGGCCTATGGAGGTACATATATAAAGTTATAAACATGCACGTAATACTACAAAATTTACTACACACATAATCGACATGCAGCAAGTGACGGTAATTAATGAAGTTCTTACCAGCGGGCCATTACGTAGGACGCCAGCATCATAAACGGGCGAAAAGTCGGGGCGGAATAACCCGAAATTCTGCTCCGCTATAGAACCCGGCTTCAGGTTCTCATTGAACAACGCGAAAATGTAAGTCTCAATCCTCTTGGTGGGCATCAACGGTGTCCCGGAATTAACCTTCCTCGCCAACCCGCCGTTATACGACGCCGCATTTGCCTGATTCACCTGCGTCAAAAACGGCTCCCCAAGCGACGGCCACCCCGTCTCCGCCGCGACAATATCCACATCAGGATATCCAAGCCTCTTCATGGACATAAACACAGCATCTAACTGCTGATCAAACATGTTGAAATAAGTCCTTTTTGAAAATTTGTCAAAAACACCAGGATTTTTCCTAAACAGGCAGAAATCCGCCTGTTGAGGGGTGTACCCGAAATACGGGTACGGGTTGACCATGAATGGAGCTCGGGTTTCTCGAAGGAACTGGAGCATGGGTTTCAAAACGCCGACGTCCCATCCGGGTCGGAACTTGGCCATGCTGGGCGGGTTGGACGATTCGAGGATTCCGAGGGAGTGCGGGGTGCTGACCTTCACGTCCTTAATCCCGGACACCACCAGAGCTTTGTGGAGTGTTCGCATGGCGAGTACGAGGTTGTCGATTAGGTTCTGTGGACCCCAGTGGAGGATCTCGTTCCCGACGGCGATGTATAAGAATCTGGTCTGCGGGTAAAACGGTTTGATGTTGTTTGAGACCCATCGGCGGGCGTAACGGATATTGGTCAGGTTGGGGATTTCGCCGTTGGGAACAGTAACGGTTACGAAGATTCCAGTGTTGGCGAAGGCACGAATGATGTCGGGATTCACGTCGAAGATTTTGATGCGGTCTATGGTTGTTTTGTCTTTGAGGAACTGAGCAACCTGAGCCGGCGGCGGGAGGTTGTTTCCGAGGGTGCCGTAGTTAACTCCGATAGAATAAACGGTGGTGAGCTGTTGGAGAAGCAGAAGACAGAGGACAGAGAAACCAAGACGGTATGGAGATTTTGACGTCCCCATTTTTTTTTTGGTATTTTGTTTGATTTGTGGGTTTGAAAGTTTTATGGATCGGGAGAATGGAGGAGAGAGAATTAAGGATGCTTTGGTAGTAGCTGCTAAACTAAGGAGGGGAGACAAGATAAATGGATTTGTTGGAGGTTAATTAATTAAATTGAAGAAGGTGTAACCGTGTGTAAGGTCAAAAAAGGACGTTAGTGAGACGGGTTGTACTGGGGGGTGGGTTTTGTTTTTGTTGTTCATTTAAATTATATTATTAATGTTGTCGTTTGTTTTTGAACATGGGATTTGGTGGTGGTGTTGACAGAGATGGTCAAAGGTGTGTGACAATTTGGAGAGAGAGAAGGAAAGAGAGTGCGATGCGCCATCTAACCGTGTACGCTGGTCTTTTGTGTTTTTTTTTTTTGACGCGGAATCAAGGGTAGCCCAGCCAGTAAAAGGAGCCAAGACAAATACTTAAAGGGTGAAATCACTTTCTTTTTTTTGTACGGTATTGAACATCAATTGATATATATATTATTGAATTATTTTTTTTATAATTATATTATTATATTAAAATAAATTTGTTAAAAATTAATAGACTGTTGACATGTTATATGTAATTAATTTAACATATAAAATATGATATGTCAACATAATTTAAGGCATGTTATAAAAAAAATTATTTATGATTGGGGATAGTATAACACTTCTAATACAAAATAGAGAAATTTATATAAAAAAAATTGCAATATAGTAATGGAAGAAGGTGAAAATAAATGTGTATTTCTTTCATTTGATAAGTTTCCTTTTATAGGCAAAGAATTGAAACACAAATCCAACATAGATATGCAAAATATAGATTAGAGTAATGGCCTAATTATAGCTTAATGGACTTTAGGAAATCATTAATATTATAACACTCCCCCTTGATTTTCTAAGATAGAAGATTATGTCTCATTAAAAACCTTGTTAAGAAACTCCAATGGGAGAAAACTTAGTGAAGAGAAAAAGAGTACATATCTTTTACATAATTATATTTTATTTTAATTGACTGTTTCATTAAAACCTTGTTAAGAAAATCCAGTGAAAAAAATTGGGAGGAAAAAAAAGTACAATCTCCCCCTCAAAAGGAACTCATTATTCCTTGATGAAATGTTGTGATAAGTCTCTCAGTCGACGCATTCGGATCTTACTTCGAAGTTTTGCAAATGATGCATTTGGTAGTGATTTTGTGAATAAGTCAGCTAGATTATTACATGATCGAATTTGATGCACATCAATATCACCCTTCTTTTGCAACTCATGTGTGTAAAAGAATTTAGGTAAAATGTGTTTTGTTCTATCTCCCTTGATGTAACCTCCTGTAAGTTGAACAATGCATGTAGCGTTATCTTCATACATAATTGTTGGAATGTCTTTGATTGATGATAATCTACATGATTATTGGATATGTTGAATAATTGACCTCAACCAAACTCACTCTCTACTTGCTTCATGTATTGCGAGAATCTCTAATTGATTTAAATGTGTAGCTGTCATGGTTTGCTTTGTGGATTTCCAAGATATAATTGTGTCACAATATGTAAATACATAACCTGTTTATGATCTCCCATTGTGTGGATCTGATAAATATCTTGCATTGGCATATCCAACCAATCTTGACGATGAATATCTTGGATAAAATAACCCAAGATCAATACTTCCACGAAAGTATCTCAAAATGTGTTTGATCTCATTCCAATGTCTTTTAGTCGGAGAATAAATGTATCTTGCCAAAAAGTTGACAGTAAAAGTAATATCGGATCGTGTACAGTATGCAAGATACATAAAAGCACCTATTGCACTTAGGTAAGGAACTTCAAGTCCAAGAATTTCTTTCCCATTTTCTAGAGGCCGAAATAGATCTTTATCAACTTCTAAAGATCGAACAACCATCGGGGTAGTCAAATGGTGAGCTTCATCCATATGAAAACGATTAAGAATCTTTTCAGTATATGTGGACTGATGAACAAAAATTCCAGATGTTAAATGCTCCGCTTGTATTCCTAAACAAAATTTTATTTTTTCAAGATTTTTCATTTCAAATTCATCTTTTAAATAAGTAGCAGCTCTTATGAGTTCTTCAGGAGTACCTACAAGATTCAAATCATCCACATATACAATAAATATGGTAAATCCACTTTGCGTTTTCTTAATAAAAACACACAGACATACTTGATTATTTATATACTTGTGAAGTCCCCAAATCCGGGTCCCTCGGGTTCGATGCTCACTATTCATCACTTGACAAATATTCATAAACTAAATATTCAATAACTCGCAAAAAATATACATAAATTCATTACAAAACGTGTCATCAATCTCAGGTTCCACTAACTTTAAATACATAACTATTACCTTATAATACAAAAGGTTTATAACATAAAATAAAAATTAATTACTTCTACTCGTTCACCTTTTCTTTGCCTTTGTACTCCTTAGATATCTCGGATTTAGCTAAAAAATAGTCCATGATATAACAAGGGTGAGCAACTACTTTGCTCAGTAAGTTTAAATAAACAATAAAGGATATATCATGAATGAAAAAGAATTAACTCTTGGAACTTCAACAATATACAATAATTGTGAAGACATGCAACTTTGAATAACAACTTTCAATTGATTTAACATACTGCTTCTTTATGTTGAAAAGTCACAAGATCGTGAACATACGTTTTAAGTATTTATAATACCCTGTAGACATAAGACTGTCATTTTGTTTTGAATATTAACAACTATTTCAATTGTTATATCCGAAGATGGGTACTCTAGGTGATCAGCCTATTGTACGTTTATATTGTGCACATTATAACCATCCAATTTCGTTTTGACCAGAATTATTCCATCAACCGTAATTTGATTCTCTCATAATGATTTGTTCATTTCAGTTTTTCCCATCAGATTCCGCATCACAACAATATGGTTTGGACTAGCTTCAACAATATTCAGATTTATGAATTTAATACATACATGATCTAGCCGAAACAATTGACATAGATCTTTCTCTTTAAACAGTTTATAATAAGAACAGTTATAATAACACATGTAATATCTAGCTGAAACAAATAGCATAGATATATCCCATTAAATAGTTCATTTTTTAGAACTCGTAATTATAATTCATACAATATCTAGCCGATACAATTGGCATAGATCTTTTTCTTTAAATAGTTCATAACGTGAACAGTCATGCAAATGCACATAAGTGCGATTATCAATAATAACATAGATATGAAATAATTATTAATAATTATTTCATCATGTACTACGAAACTAATTCCAACTTCTAGATACTTAACATAATAGAAACAAGTATATGAAACTTGCATAATAATAATTTGAGTATGGTTAGAGAACTTGCATCAGTTGTCGATTACTGCTTACGCGACTTAAACTATTGTCCTTGAAAGACATAGTATTAAATAGGTTTATCTTTCAATTAGAATAGCACATAGGAGTCCATATATCACTATAAAACAGACTACCATTTAAGCACATACTTTCTTATTTAACAATATATAGCTTACGCGACAATATTGTCACCTTCGGGTAATATTTTAATTACCAATTGATCTTATTATCAATTTAATAAGACTTACTTTATTTATTTAAACACTTTAAACAATTCACTTTAATTAATTTAAGTACCTTATTTCTCTCTAATTATTATCTAATATCATTTAAATAATAATTGATAAATTAGCTATCCTTATCTATTATTTAATATTAATTAAATAATAATTAATTAATTTATAAACTTTATTACCCTTTAATTATTATTTAATACCATTTAAATAATTAATTAATTATCCCTATTTATTACTCAATATTAATTAAATAGTGAACAATAATTTTTATTAATCTCACTTCCCTTTAATTATTCAATAATATATAATTAGTTTATTAGTCTTACTTTCCTTTAATTATTATTTAATATTATATGAATAATAATTAATTATCCTTATTTATTATTTATTCTTAAATGATAAATAATTGTTTGTTAACCTTATATTACCCTTTATTTATTATTTAATAATAAATAATTAGTCATTATCTCTTTTTATTTTAAT
The DNA here is from genome assembly GCA_947179155.2 of Hedera helix. NCBI lineage: Eukaryota > Viridiplantae > Streptophyta > Magnoliopsida > Apiales > Araliaceae > Hedera > Hedera helix. The sequence continues at coordinate 23,465,497 of OX359285.1, forward strand.
TATTATTTTATATTGATTAAATAGTAATTAATCCCCTTAATGACTTTTCTTTACCTTAGTTATTATTTAATAACTAAATAATAAATAATTATATTTTTCTTTCCTTTTTATTTAGTCCCAAATTAATTATTTTAATTTTTAAGCATTTTTACCCATTTTGAACTTAATTGACCCGGATCGAAAAATACACTGTCCATGAACAGTGTTTAGGGCCCCGACCCCAAAATAACAAAGGAAATAGGGGCCCCGACCCGTAGTTGGCAGAATCTGCAGGTTTGCCATTTTTAGATTTTTCAACTTTTGCTGAATTGATTAAAACTTGAATAAAATAAAATCTACAAGTGTAAATGACCTCAAATTGGTATTGATGGATTCGTATCTTATTAAACTACAATATTCCATCATTGGATCTAATTTTTTGAAAAGTTTTGGTTATGAAAAATAGCCACAAAGTAGGTTGTTTGTACATTAGGTTTTTAAAATGATATGTTTTGCGGTAAAGTCTATAACTTCTTCATTTTCCCATATTTTTTAGATATTCAAGTTGGGTTATTCTTACAACACATAGACCTATCATTCAAGACTCATACATCATAAAAATATCTTACACATCTCAAATCATAAATTATCAACCTAGACATTTAACTAGGGTTCTAAAACAAAGTATGTCCATACAACCTTTTCTTCCATTGTTTTCTATACAAAATATGTTAGAACACATATCTAGCATATTTAATCATAAACCTTCATAAACATTCAAGATCTAACACCATATAGATTTTTCTTTCCCACAACTAACATATAAAACTAAATAATAAGCTAAGGCTCAAAGAAACTTTTAAACTTTTAATGGAAATCTTCTTCTTGGAAATGGTTAGAACTCCTTCTTGATTTTCTTGTATGAACCAAAAATTATCCACACTTAGTAACACTCAAAGTGTTTGCTTCTCTAGAACTATCGCAAATGCTCTAGCTTCTCTCTACAACTTTCTCTCTTTAAATTTTAGTGAATTGAACAAATGAACTAACATTTGCACAAGTGTTAAACATCTTTATTTATAGAATTCTAAGATTTCACCATTAGCTTTTCTAATCAGCTAACATTAGTTCATTAAGACTCTAATATTGCTTACTATTGCTTTGAATGACCATTTGAGTAACATTTTGAATGATCATATGAATGACTACGGTTGGTGAGGAGTTGTTAAACAACTTTGTACCCAAAATCACCCAACAAACAAGCTTTCCATCCACGTGGGGCCAAAAATTCGGGAATAACATTATAATTATTCTAATTTGGCTTTATTTTTATGTCCTATATAATTATATAAGCATCCATATATATATATATATATATCCATATTCACCACCTATACTTGCACATTGGGTTCCACTTTGGACATTTGATTTAATTCTATTTGGAATTTGAATTACAATTATTTGGGCTCAACAATTTAATTTATTTGGCTACCACATTCATTTATTTAAGTCATCAACATTTAGGCTCCCAGCAATTAAATCAATTGGGCTAACTATAACACTTGAAATAAAAAACAAGTATTGGGTTAGTTTAAATTAATTTGGACTCACCATATATTTTATATATGGTTCATTAATTAAATCCTATAAGGCTACTACATTGGGCTCATTAAATAAACACAATAATTTAATTACATAATCAAATTAAACTTGCTATTTATAAGTCAATTAGACTACTTAATTGAGTTAGCTTACAAAACACTATCTTTACAAATTCTTGGGTTTGTTTTAATGAAACCCTAATACACATTAATACTAGTATTTTGACTTGATTAACTTTAATTCATTAGCTACCTCTTTCATCAACTTAGGTTTATAATATAGTTATCCATACACATACAGTTATTCTCACATTAAGTTATCTTTAATAATTCACTTATTTTTTATTTGTCATTATTCATACAAGTAATTCACATGTTCATTATTAATCTTCTTATTTGTCATTCAAGACCAACATTCAAGCTTTGTGTTTTCATCACATAAGCTTCTCTTGCATTCATTTTTCTTCTTTAGTTAATTCAAATAAATTTAATTAACTAACTTACTACATCTCCTCATACAACTTAAACACGTACACACATAATTCATACATTATATTTTCTCGTGAATATAAATAAGTAAAAAACAAAAATTAAGTTCGTAATTTTCCTGGTTATTACAGTACCTGTCTTTTATTAAATAATCACTAAGTCGATTATACCACATACGACTAAATTGTTTCAACCCATATAATGAGCGTTGTGACTTGATTAAATTATGTGACGGGGCATTTGTAATTCAGCCATTTCCAATCCTTCAGGGATTCTCATGTAGATCTCACTATAAAGTGACCCATATAGGTATACTGTTACAACATCCATAAGACGTGTTTCCAAACCTTTCACGGTTGTCATACCTAGTAGGAAGCGAAAAGTGACTCCATCCATTACTGGAGAGTATGTATCCTGATAGTCAATGCCAGGTATTTGTGAGAAACCTTGAGCTACAAGTCTGGCTTTATATCTCATAATTTTATTTTTCTCATTTCGTTTTCGTATAAATACCCATTTATTTCCAACAGGGATTATGCCCAGTGGTGTTTAGACTACTGGTCTATAAATACTTCCCCTTTCAATAATGATTATAGCTTAGTTTGAATAACATCTTTTTATTTTGGCCAATCTTTTCTTTTTCTACATTCTTCCATATTTTGTGGCTCAAGATCTATGTCAGGAATCATAGTAATATCTGATGTTATAGAGAAAGCAAATATATCATCAATTATGATTTTGCTTCATCCTATATTTTATCATTATATACATAATTTATTGAAATCTCTTGGTGTTCATCTTTTATCCCTTTGGTGAAATTTTGTACCTCTTCTAGGGGTATTTTCACTTTTGAAACAAGTGCTACTTTTGGAGCGGATATTACTTATGAAACTCCCTTATTTGCTCTTTGTTTTTGTGGTACGGTGTCTTTTACACCAATCAGTCTTCCACGCTTTTGGCGTGGTTTAGATTCTTCTATTTCCTTATTTGTCAATTCTTTAGGAATTGATTTTTCGATAGGTATTTCTATCTTTGCTGGAGTATTCACTGCTGGTGAATGGGACTTTATCATTTTTCTAGCATCATTAAATGCATCTGGCATTTGATTTGCAATATTTTGTAAATACATAATTCTTTGAACTTCAATTTCACATTTTCCTGTACAATGATCAAGTGAATTTAATTCCGATGCATTCCGTGATATTTTAGAGGTTTTTTTTATATTTAAAAATGTCCCTCCTTTTAATGGTGGAAATTCAAGTTCATCAAAATGACAATCTGCATAACGTGTCGTAAAAATATTTCCAATTAAAAGCTCAAGATATCTAATAATAGAGAGAGAATCAAAACCAACATAAATTTCAATTCTTCGTTGGGCTCCCATTTTAGTTATTTGTGGAGGTGCAATTGGAACATATACTGCACTTCCAAAAACTCGAAAGTACGAGATGTTGGGTATCTGACCAAGAACTAACTGAATAAGAGAATATTTATAAAGAGTCGTTGGCCTTACTCAAATTATGGCTGTAGCATGAAGAATTATATGACCCAAAATCACGCTAGGTAAGTTGGCTCTTAATATTAATAGACGTACAATTAGTTGAAGTCTTTTTATTAAAGATTTAGCCAAATCATTTTGTGTAAGTACATGTGGAACATAATGTTCAATAGAGATTCCAATAGTCATACAAAAATTATTAAATGTCTTTGATGAAAATTTAGCTGCATTATCAAGTCGAATTGACTTGATTGCATGATCTGGGAACTAAGCCCGTATCTAGATTATTTGAGCAAGTAGTTTAGAAAAGGTAAAATTTCCAGAGGAGATGAGATAAACATGAGACCATTTAGTTGAAGCATCTATTAAAACCATGAAATATCGAAATGGGCCAGACAATAGATGAATGAGCCCATAAATGTCTCCTTGAATTCTCTCTAGGAATTTTGGGATTTCTTTATAAACTTTTAATGGTGATGGATGAACAATTAATTTTTCTTGAGAACTTTTCGATTCTTGAGAGGATGACCAGTAAAATTTTCAATGATGTGATGCATCATTGATATGCCTGGATGACCGAGTCTTTCTTGCGAAAGCATAAAAGATTTGGGATCTATGAACTTTGGGATCACAATAGAATGAGACTTAATTGCTCTAATGTTCATAATATATAACCCAGAAGAAATTGAAAGAAGTTTTTCTAGAATGTTCTTCTTTCTAGAAATAGTAGAATTGATGAGAAGATATTCATTATCACTTTCATTTGTTGTTTCGATATGAAAACTACTTTGTCGAATATCTTTAAAGCTAAGCAAATTTCTTATTGATTTACTAGAGTATAGAGCATTCTTGATAAAGAATTGTGTCTTATTTGGTAACATAAAACTAGCTTTTTCAAATCCTTCGATTAAATTTGATGTGCCAGAAATAGTTCCAACGCTTCCCTCGGCTATGGTTAGTTGTGAAAAAAATTTCTTACTTTGAAGAATTGTATGAATTGTTGCACTGTCTGCTAAACATATATCTTCCGTATTTATTAAAGTTAGTCTGACACATGTAACAATATATTAAAAAATATATACATTTCATTAATAATATTATACATGAGTAACATATAGTATTATTCATGCAGCGTACAAAATGAAAACTACTAATATTATACATGCAAAGTGTTTAATTAAAACAAGAAATTAATTGATATCCCAAAAGATGCTTTCAGAAGGTCTAGTAAGGTCGCCAATGTTTTCCTCATTGTTGGTCATTGTTGGAGCATCAACAATATTCAATTGATGGCTAACAAATTTGTTTCTGCCACCATTTCTTTGGTCTTTTGAGACTCCTGGTATAAATTAACCAAATGTCTTGGCGTACGACAGGTACGCAACCAATGTTTTTTCAATCCACATCTAAAACAAACATCTGGTTTGTTATGTCTGTGCTGCATTTTCTTTATTTTTACCAGACCCAGACTCTTGCCACTTCTGATGTCCTGAATTGTTGCAATTTTAAAATTTGTTGTTGTGGTGGCCTCGTTTATTTTTTTGGCCCCGAAACTTCTTATTATTTTGCCATCCATTATCACGTTTATTCTGCTGGAATGACGTGCTATTAATAGCTGGCAAGGGGGTAGAACCCGTTGGCCGTACTTGATGGTTTTTCAACAATAATTCATTATTCTTTTCCGCAACAAGAAGGGTAGATAATAAGTTACTGAATTTTGTGAACTTACTCTGTCTATACGGTTGTGACAAAATCATGTTGGTGGGATGAAAAGTAGAATGCGTTTTCTCTAACATTTGGGTTTCAGAAACTGGATCCCCACACAAGGCCAAAGTAGAGAAACTGGATCTATAGACATTGGAACTATACTCCATAATTAATTTATAATCTTGGAGCCTCAAATTAAGTCACTCAAATTTGGTATTAGGGAGAACAACCAATTTTTGGTGGTCAAATATTTCCTTTAGTTGTGTCCATAATGTCAAAGGATCTTTGACACTTAAATACGAAGTTTTTAATCCTTCATCAATGTGGTGACGAAGAAAAATTATGGCTTGTGCATTTTGTGTCGTAGTTGTGTTTTCTGATTTAATGGTCTTTTCTAACCCATATGCCCTAAGATGTAATTCTGCATCAAGTGCCCAAGCCAAATAGTTGTCTCTAGTGATTTTCAAAATTGAAAAATCTATTTTTGCTAGGTTTGTCATCGTCTCAATTGGTTAGAACTTCATGTTGATAACGTGTTATAAAACTTCTTGCTTATGACTCGAGATAGTAGAACACTTCCAATACAAAAGAGAGAAACTTGTAAAAGAGATTTGCAATATAGTAATAGAAGAATGTAAAAATAAATGTGTGTTTTTTTTATTTGATAAGTTGTCTTTTATAGACAAAGAATTGGAACACAAATTTAACATAGATCCACAAAATATGAACCAAATCAATGACCTGGTTATAACTTCATAGACTTTAGGAAATCATTAATATTATAACAAGTCCCCGTATAATATATAGTCCTCCTCATGTTTATTTATTTCGTCCTTATATTATTAAATTGTTTAATTTGGTCCGCTTATTTCATTCATCATTTTAATCGAGTCCAATAGTACGTGCACCTTCTTTCTTTTGAAGCTCTTTTTAAAACAAAATGTTCTTTCTAATTAAACTATAGTTGGACGGTAGCTTGGTTAGGGACAATTTTAAAGCAACACTAGGATGGGCGTAGGAGGAGGAAAGTTCAAATTAGCGTTACCAACGTTTGCTTCTTCTCCTCTTCATGCTAAAGCACTTTAAACATTTTACTAACCAGTGGGACACTATCAAATGTAGCACTGACTAATCACAATTAGTTAACCTTTTATTCAAATTTCCTAGTTACAAATCTGCTCTAAATCCTCTTATACGGCTGATACTATATATTACGTTTGGATTACATGAATAAATATCAGAATGAAATAATTCATTTCTATAGAATAAAAAAAAATTATTTATCTTTCTATCTAATTTGTGAATTTTATTTTTTGAAAAAATATATGATATTTCAAAACGCAGGAGAAAGTATTTAGGAGTAATACATTTCAACCGGTACGATGAGTGAAGATCCTACTTGGGGGCAAATGCTGATTGGTGAGGTATCTAAGAAACTATGTTTTTTAAGCTCTTGGTAACTATTTTCCAACTCAGTAGGAAATAATTAGTAGTTGTTTTGTGTCTTATTTAATAATAGTGTGTATATATATATATATATATATATATATATATATATCGTAGCTAATTGGCAGATTATCTTAAATTCTAAAAAGCTTATAACAGTAGAGCTGTAAAGGTGATGGGAAAAGAAAATAGCATTTGCCAAGTTGAGTGAATGATGAAAAGTGTTGGAGTTGGCTGAAAGTCAAAGTTTGCATGACGGACAACATTCAGAAAATTTGGTATGTAATTTGTGTTGGTTGACTCAGCTTTCACACTGTAACCGTATGACAAAATTTATGATGTACTGATCAAGCTATCTTATTTTCTTATGTTGGTTCTTTAGGATAAATGATGACTACGATATTTGGCCTAATTTTTGGTTGAATTACTTTGAGACGCTATTTAAGTATGTTGTTTATGGCTTATTTTTTTGATGAATTACTACTTAGAAAAAGACAGTTCTCCTGTTTATGTATCTGTTCTCTGCTTCGGTGCTTATAATGAGTTGATATTGCAACAATATAACTGATGAGAATGTGTTGTTCTATTCCTTGTTTGTGTTCATCAACGTTAAAATGTTGTTTGTGTTCGTCAACGTTAAGATGTTAGCGAACTTGTTTTTGTTTTTGTTCGTCAACGTTAAGATGTTAGCGAACGTATGTTTGCAATCAAAGCACCATCACGAAGCCAAGCTCTAACCTCACAACTGTTTGGATTGAATATAAAATGATAAAAGGATCTAACAAAATGCTTAAAGTTCAATTGCACAAACCTAAGCTTCTTCCCAAATTCTCATCCATAAGAAATTAGACAATATTATCAAACTTCTTTACTTGAAAGTTGAACCCATTACTATAAAAACCCGTTTGCACAAGCAGTTCTTAACATGTATGCATCAAGATTAAGTCACATGCACAGATATGAAGGGTGCGTCGTTTGAGTTCCAAGGGTACAAAGGAAACCATAGCAAATTCTACATGAGAATGTAAATGCAAAGTCCGACCATTTTTTGGCAAAACGATAAAAGACAATATGTCAAACTGGTGTCACTGTACTGCCCTTTGCTCATCCCAGAATCAGTGATCTTCTATCTTCTTCAAACCTTTCATATCCGTTGTTTCCACTCTGTGATACAGACACAAGGTCGAGATTATCATGCATATTAGTGCATAACAACAACATAAGTGCAACTGCAAATACATGTACAAGAAATTTAAACCAACTAAAACATTCAGACACAAATGCTAAGCACATACGCGTATCCAGCAAAATTTTATCATCTACAACTAAGGAATTACATCAGTCTCAATGGACTTGAATCATCTCTAACATACTTTTAATTTGCATACTACAGAAAATATACAAGTATTTGTATGCCTAACAGCCCAAGTCAAAGACAAAATCTGTCACTATACAAAGCTGATTAAAAAAAATTATTTAACCTTTCCAGTTAAAATAAAATGGTGGATTGACCAGGGCTGATTAAATGTTCAAATGAAAATAATATTTGAGGTGTATTAAATAAATAAATTCACGACATGCATTTCAATGCAACAAAAACCAACAAATTTTACTAACGGGAGTGTTAAAAATGTTCAGTCTTTCACAAGCTCTGCAACATTTTTTTCAACCCCAAATAATTTGGATGTTAACAAACTATCATTATTACCACAATTAAGAAGCAGCAACCGGAGATGCCAAGTGAGTATGTTATATTTTAACTGGCACTGCCATAAATATTTTAAACTTACTTCCCACTTCACCCAAGCAACCAAGAAGTATACACCCATTTAATTCAAAACTCCAATTGGCTTTCTAGCTTCCAATCTGAAGCATTCTCTAATTTGCATTTGAGAAGCTTAATACTTCCATTCAAAGAATTTCCAAGTTGAAGCAACTATTTGTTCAATATAAAGAGGAGATGTATTGTAGTGACTTCACGATGGCATTATTACACAACTAGCATCTATGGCTGAAAAAACAAATATTGAAAATCTGAAGTAAAAATAAATCTCTGATTGAAGTTTTCTCTAACGTTGCAACACACGAGACAATGCATAGTTTGAGTTTGTAGTTTTAACAGATACGGTCATACACATTTACTAACACATTAAAAAACACACACACACAAATCTCGACAACCAATCAGAGGAACCCAACAAAAAACACAACAAATAAGGATTCTATTACTTCTTATTAACCACTACTTAAGTTACACTTAGATCATATAGCCTCAAATAATTCAATCATTAAGAAAAAAGAATAAGCTGAAGATAATAACGCAACAACATATATCAGTTCAGAATAACTTGTAGTAATTCAAAAGGATGTAATAAGAAACTTACGTTGTTCCATATAAGCCAATTTTAAAAACTTTAGTAATCTCAGACTCAGATTGATTATCCTCGATAAAAATGGTCAAGCTGATACATTTCACAGCAAGATTAATTCATATGTCGAGTAAAGAAAACCATAAAAGGTGAAAGGCCAAATGTAACAAAGATATACAACTACCTGCGAACATTTTGAAACTTGACATACTTTACGGTAACTGGTTTTCCCTATTAAATTACAAAATGCAAGATTTAATAATAATAATTTTTTCAACACTTGCATTCTTAGAAGCTTGTATTTCCTGAAATAGGCAATGGCCTTGCAGTAGAATAATGTCTTATTGCTGAAACTCTTACCTTATAGTTATCTGAGGATAAAACAGCTACGTCACTTGGAGGATAGTCATTAACATTGCTGCAATTTTTTTACTTACAATTAGAAAAGCTGAATAAGGGGAAAATTAATAATAACAATTGCAACACATAGTCAAACAAACCATACTGTAAAATTACCTAAATCCCATATGCTCCTTATTTGAATAAAGTTTCACTGTTTTCGGACCTTGAAATTGAGTTTTGGTTAGAACTTTAAATGCATATTATATTTAGATCCATAGTGAAAATCCAAAAGAAAAACAGAATGTAATTGTAACAAATTGTATACAGGCAAAATATAATCCTTGATGATATTCATATTAGGTACCTATCATACTCCTCTTTCTTCCCCAATTTTCTCATCAAAATTTTCAAGAATGGATCTCCATGATCCTAGCCAAAAATATATTTGATCAATTCTATATCAAAGTTTAATAAAGCTCTACCTTTTGGTTTCATTCTGAAAATGGAATTAAGAAAAATTACTCTGGCTTCATGTGCAGGTTTCCTAATAAACATTATTACATTACATAACTAACTTTAGTAAAAAAATTATGAAAATTACGAATAGCATACCTTGGGGTAAATAGTGTTTAAAATTTCGAATTACCACCAATCACCACATGAATGCTTCAGGTGTGACAACACCTTCTGGAGCATAATCAATTGCCCAAACATAAACCCTGATCAATGGGACTATGTTTCGAGTCACTAACAAAGAGCCTATTTCACGTATCTTTATAAGTAAGAACTTCCATGTGAGTGTTTCCTAAGAAACTTTCCTAGATTTAACAAACTTAAGTAGAAAATGATGAACAATGTATAAATGGAAATAGTTGGTTACTTTTCTTTATAAGATAATAAAATAAATTAAAATAGAAAAGAAGAGGAGGAAGAAGAAGAACAAACTAAATTGCTATTTTTTTTATCTAGAAGTAGCTTGTGTGAATAAATGAATGACAAAATTGGTCCTACAAATCATCCTTAAAAGTTACTTCCCTTGCTATATGAGTATAAGGTAATTCTTTCCAAACGACCTTTTATCAACTAGGGTGCAACATATGCATGCATAGGTAGGTTCATGACTATGACATAAAACATATGAATCCTCTTAACTTTAAAATTGAGGATCTCCACCATGAAAAATAGTATTTATATGCCTGAAATGTATTAGGAAAGATAGAAGATATATTAAAAAGTTGTTCATTAGAACTAACATAGGCCCTATTCAGACCAGTGTTCTAAAAATCACGCCTAGCCCGGTTAAGCCCCACTTATGCGCTAGGCGGTCCTCTACCACCTCGACTTGGCTAGGTGGGACATTGATCTAATAAAGGCTTTAAAGCACTATCATGTTTGAAATGAATTTTTTATGCCTTGTAACCATTGTTTTTTGGTAGTTTTCATTTAAATTTAAAATATTTACATCTACTACATGCTTTATATAGTACAAATATACAAATTAATACAATAGAAAGATAAATAAATAAGACCGACTAGGAAAATGCCTAGGAGAGGCCTAGGTGCCTCGCCCACCACCTATCGATTTTTAGAACACTGATTCGGACACCTTCTCTAATCATTTTAATTTTTTTGGAGAAATACATAAGCTTACTTCCAAGACCTAGAAGATATTCCTCAAGGCCTCAGCCATTTCTCTCAAACTCCTTGATGGTTCTCCAACCATTTTTAAACTCTATTTCCACGAAAGAGCTTTAATACATTCCTTACCTTTTCAAGATTTACATTTGAGAAAAGTAAATTCACATATTTCATAACAATTATTTCTACTTTAATGTCGTGCTATACATTCTGAGACATGACGGCACTGATTTTCTAGAAAAAGAAATAAATTTAAGATCCAAAAACCCTTCTTCTTCTTTTTTACGATTTCAATATAAAAGAATAAATAAAATGATTAGAAAACGGTCTCCAAACAAACCCTTAAATATTACCGCGAAGTGAGGCCTAAAAATAAATGGCCAACGTGGAAAGAATTGTAAACTCGTGACAAATTAATCGAGCTTTAACTGATACATGTGATTTGGAAGTTGTGGTTGCATGTATCCATGGGAGTAGCATCACAATAGAAACCTAAAAATAAGGGTGGGATTACCATGAACAGAAGAAGAAAAATGTAACACAAGGCCTGATATTCAAATAGTTCAAGTGAAATTTTCAACACATTAATTCACCTTTTAAAAGAGAGGTTCAGAAAAATATATACCTTCCTCCTCGGGTCCTTTGATGACCACAGAGTGCAGTTTAACGACTTGGGTGAAAGGTATATAAATTAAGAGTTGCTCATCTGCATCACTTTCCAGAGTCAAACTGTCATCTTCTCTATAACCCTGGTGCACCAACAGAAGATAAACTAATTTGTATTATTCATACAAAATACCAAATAACTAAAGAAAAATTGTGAAAAAAGAGCAGATATAACAGGGTCAGCACAACAATAAAGATTTTAAATCTAAAATGGAGATGTCAATTTCCAAGAACGAAAGGAATAAAAGGAAAAATATTGGTTTTTCCCATCTCCTGAAGCCGAACAACATTAACATTTTCAAAACAATTATTATTATAGGCTTAAAATTTAATCAATGGAATAAACTTTACTTTATATGCAGTGATATTAAAGCAGTATCTTAGTATCTATTTGTCTTTTGTGATAAGTAGCAAGATAGTGGTACCTACTAACTATTCAGTTGCCATTTAATTATATATCAAAGTATGCATATAATATACAGAATGACATAATAAAAGTAAGATCTAACACTCATAAAGGAAATCCATTATGATTACTCAGTTCAGTTAAAACACATAAAAAGTTCAACAAGTAATTATCCCATCTGTTCTCCCTTCTTCTGCTCCTTTTCATCCAAGAAAGGGAAGCACTTAATATTAGCCACATAAGCTTGCAGGGCAGGAGCTTAACTCCCTTAGAGAAATGGTTACTTGTTTTGACTACCTCAGTCAACTGGTCAATATCTATTTATCTCCAATAAGATTCTCCATTGCAAACCTTGGGAGACGCCTTACATCAGCTCCAGATCTCGCTGACGAGACATGGCATACTCATCCAAAGGGCCGCAAAAAGATTACTTGTGATTCCCTTTTACTTCCTTCAACACAATGTGCTGGTTAGCCAATCATTTTCCTCTTTCATTAAGGTCCCCTCACTTGGAAATAGAATGAGTTGAAGAAGAAGAACCTTTATCCTATGTAAATATCTATATATTTACTACTAATAAAAATAAGAAGATAAATTATTTATCCAAAAAAAATGAAGAAGAAGAAGAAGATAAACAATCAAAGTGGTCAGAGACATATATATTATAGATCAGTAGATATTTACCAAAAAGGGTCAACCAACAAGAATCAGGAACTCATGATTAATATTTAAAAGCAAACACCTTTTATTACCATAAATAAGTAGGCCAGAAAATGTAAAGGTTTGAGTTAAAAGTTATCTTTCAAAACAGTGGAAGATGAATATGTTGGGCCACCAAGTGACAAGAATGCATTCTATGACAATTACAAAAAAGTTGAGCAAAATATCACTTTTAAGGTCTCCGTAAAATGTAACGACGAAAATCACCTTGAAAGTGCTTTAAAAGCGTAAATACATTTTCAATGAAACCAAGATTCTTTCCCTTGAGGTCATAGACTGCGCCTAATACACCAGCTCTGAATGCATTTCATATTTTCATCTCAAGTATATAGTCTTCCTACCACCTTGAATCACTCCCCCAGTTAAAGCAAAAGGTACAAGTGTCCAGAAACTTGTTTGAAACAATGGCCTATTTGGATTTAAAATTTTGGGATTTTCCCAATTCTGATTTCCTTTCCTTTTAAGAATATGCTGTTTCCTATTGCCTAAAAATATGTGATGTTGTTATAAACATGAGATTAACTATGAGTGTGACAGGAATCAGGATTGGTTTAATTGGAGGCTAGGGTTTGAGAGACAATTTCTCATTTATGAGTGTTCAACTTAGTATTTGTACTCGACTACTCGTAGTATAGTGGATTAATTTTTTATGACCCATTGACGTAAGCCAAAAGCCAAATTACGCCATGCTTGTATTCTTCCTCTTTATTCTGTTTTAGCTTTCATTGTTTGTTAAGAGTAACCGTAATTATCATAACAAACTAGTATCAACAAAAATATTTTGTTAAAAAGATTATGGGATTACAATATCTTCAACAGGATTTTGCAATAAATGATTGATAACATTTCTGTATATTCATTTACCATAGAAGTCCCCTGAGAGTTCATTAGCGGGATGTTTCCGATAAAAAAATGTTTGACTACAGGAAATACCAAAATACAAAGAAAAACATAAAAGAGAAACTCAAAGAAGGTATTTTCCAATCCATTTGACCATCATAAGTCTTTACGTCCCAAATCCTCATTAAGAATGCCCAAAACAATATTTGAAAAATAAAAAATGAACTTGATCCCTCACAAAACTTAAGGGAAGCTAATAACTCCACTCAACGTCTTCTATCCCAATCTAACTGGGATAGGCTGAAAAGGAATCCATATGACAGTCAAAAACTAGAAAATCATAAAGGTGATAAACAAATTAAACCAAAAAAAATAGAAACTAATTTGAATTCTGAAATCAAATTGATCCAATTTCTTTTTAAATATAGGTAAAGAGATTATAATCATAAGAACCTACCTTTAATTAATAACATCCAATTTTTAGAAGTTCAAAAATATAAATAAATATGCTTAATTATCAAGTCTAAAATTGATCAATTTGACCAGAAAAGTCAAATTAACCAGTTTTTGTGGGACAAAAGGAGTGATTAATAATAAACAAAAAGAATTAGGTAACCACTAAAACAACTAAAGTATGTAAAACGAAAGAAAGCAAGAATTTAAATAAAATTATGAGCACACACCTACATATAACATCCTCTAATTCTCCATGTCCCCCTTCATTCCCTCATTTAAATAGTTTATCAATAACTCCACCTTTCTTTAATGTCCTCATTTCTTACTAAGACTTTCTGATTCTCACTCTTGATGCATCGCATGTGTTAAGTCTCTAGTTTTCCTATCCCTTGTCTTAGCAATTTCTATATACTTTTTTCTCCATCCATGGTCCCAAGCTTTCAACATAAGACCTCACATCTAATCTCTCTCAGTGCTTTCTTTGAATCCTTGTTGACCAATTTACACGTCTACAAATTTGCTTCATTAATGCATTTGTGCAAGCATTTATAGCACTCCTTGTTCTGCCTAATAGCCTCTTAAACCTCCTCGTTCCACTGTCATGTTTCCTTAGTTAGACATTCAGTCTTTGTTTTATCCCAACTTCTCTCTAGCTAATGTTAGAATACAACTAGACATATCATTCCACATCACACTAACTTCCTCATCTATCTACCAAGGTCCATCTTGGATCATCTTGTCTCTAAAATATCTCCTTTTAGATTCCACCGCCTTATCCTCGAGTTTTTAGCACCCATTTTTTATTTTTCGTTGATAATACATATGTCAAAACCAACATCATTTGTTGCATAGCCACATATTCCAAGAAAACTCAGTTGTTTATGCAATGACATTATGTCCTCTCCTCTAGTAAGGATAAAATCTCTAACCAACAATTTTGGCTACAACTAAAGGTTACCAAATGTGACTCCCTTTTCCTAAAAAAAGGTGCTCGTCAACATCATGCCAATTTTGTCCACGACTGAAGGTGATTGTGGAACATGACATTTGTGGAACAGGAATGGGTAACGTCACTCACCATGAAATTTAGTATGTTAAGGCTTCTTCAAATCACAAAAGAAGAGCATAGAATGTTATTAGAGACATTTTATAAAATTACGAGTCTCGGGTCTTCCATAGTCTTAACTTTTTTTTTCCTTCTCCAGAGATTGTTCAAAATAATAAGTTGATAAATGAATATATTAAGTTAAATAGATGAATCTATAATTCTCTCTCTCTCCCTATCTATCTATCTATATATAAATGCCTGATGATCCTGATAAAATTAAGCTTTATAAAAATTTAGAATTTTGATTAGTGCAAAGAGACTTAAATGTAAACAATGAGTGTGCTGCTAATTTAGCTGACTCCATTAATTAATGTTTAAAATATAAAGTAGATAAATACGAAAGACCCACGATCATGTTGTTCCATAATAAACTCCTACTTCCCTCCCTCCTTTTCCTAACTATTTGAATTTACATATATGCATTCGTTTTCTTTATCTCTATTCTATTGTAACTGTGCTGAAACATATAGAATAGATTCTCAACGATTCTATATAACTAAACAATCAGAGCCAACTGCAATTTCATTAGTTATGAAAAAGAAAAGTATGAATTGGTATAGAAAAGCCATTATTGCACAGAAACTTGAAAATCATGATCATTCCCCTCCTTTTTCAACTTCTTATATAGTGGAACATCAAAAAAATCAGTGATCGAAAATCGCACCCTAGATAGTGAATTGTGCCAGCATTAGAAACCCCCTCACTACATAAAAAACAAGAAATAAGACAATATCCATTAAATGATATTATATCAATTATTGACAAATAAATGGTCAAGAGCTAGCTGTTGTGTGTTTCCACCTAAGATAGTTATAAGCCCCCACACCTCTTTTTCTTCTTCCTAGGGTTATTTCCAATTCCATTCCTTTTGCCTTCTATTTTTCTTGATCAAGCACACGGAGAAGCATCGGCAGTGTAGGAAGAGCTAATATTTAAGTGAAGTAGTTCTATATGACCCAAATATCATTAAGGTACTACTATCAAACCCTAGACTTTGGTAATTCAACTATATATAAACCTAAAGCAACCAAGTTGCAACATTTCTATTAAACATCATTTATCAGTCACTTCACTTTGCTTACCCAAATACAAGACGAGCAATAACTTTGTTCCATGCATAGAAGGCCTCAGCCCACTCACTAGCTGGTAGAATATAATCTCTTTACTAAATATGGTAACACCAGCCAAAAAAACAATAAAATCAAAAACTCAAGCAGAAATATTTGAATGAAAAGGCATGATTACAACAGTAAAACATTTTACACATTTAATTTATGACTAGTTAAAAACCCTTTCATTACAAAAACACTTACTTAAAGAACCTTATAATAGGTTATTAAAGAAGAACGTTTCTAGTAAAAGGAAAGACTTTATAATTTATATACATAATTAATTTGTGATTAATGAAATCTCATTAAATCCCTTACAACAAGAATACATATACAATATAAAATTAAAAATAAGCAACACCAATTTATAAATAATGAAAATGCCTTCTATCCATTAAAAGAAACCCTTGATTCAACAACCCAAATGAATTATTCAAAAATAAAGATCGAGGGAAAAAGGCATAACTATACATCAATAAAAAGCACTAATTCTGTCAACAACAAATACCCTTTAAAAGCAACATTAAAAACCCTAGTTTAAACAACAGTATATCTTATAAAAAGTAACAAAACCCCCCAATTCCTTTTTTGTTAAAGACAAACAATTTATTTTTTACCTGTTTGAGAACATTTAAATAAGTGTGAGTGGGTTTTTGATTCAGACATTCAATTCCGCTCCAATCTATGAACTCGGCTAGATCCACCTGAACAAAATTTTACAAAAATAAAATTATAATGGAATAAATAAATATAAAAAAAATCACCACATTGTTATAGACAGTAAGAGTGGAAACAGAAAAAGGTTGAAGGAAGTTGCAGAATTAATGAAGAGTTTACTTGGCTTCTTTGAATTGCAGCGGTGGTACTCCCAGACATTTTTGATGAGTTTACCTTGTATGTGTTTCTGTGAGGAAGAGTGAAGGAAAGGTCTAAATAGAGCAAAAAGACATTCGGTGGGCAGGGCTATTCAAAATTTCCGGTTCAACCGGTCATTTTATACCGAACCGGATTCGGTATAAAAAAAAACCAGAAAAACCAGTTAAGTATATCGGTTCAATATATTCTGATACTAATTTGAAATTTTTGAATTCGATATTTATTGAACCGTACTCGATTTTTTTTATATTATTATTATTAATAATAATAATTTTTGATATAGATTCAATAAAAATTGATACTGAACAAACTTATTGATTCAATATACAGGTCCAACTAATATCTCTATCAGTACCCATATGATTTATACCGAATGCACACTCCTATCGGTGGGAGTAATAGTAGTATAATGCGAATAATATTAAATAGAATGCAAAATACCACCAAGACAACACAAGGAATTTATATATATATATATATATATATATATATATATATATATATATATATATACTTGTAATGAGTGTCATTGAATAAAATTTTAATTTGTAGTTTTTTAAAGATTAATATTCACTTATTATAATTAATGATAATTAATAATGGAATTATTATTTTATTTTTTATCATTCATTAAGAACGTAAATAAGATATGATATAACTTTTCAATAAAATACTTTATCGAACTTTACTTTTTTTTCCACTAAACTTTGAAAGTGAGAAAATGAGAAGAGAGTGAAGTACAGTCTATTGGTTCTCTTTCATTAATTCCTTTCAATCGTCTAAAGTCTAAACTATATTTAAATTGATAAAATACGTACGGACCAAGTGCTGAGTTATTTTTCATTATTGGTTTACTGAAATAGACGACGGCATTGAATGGTCTTGAACGATTAGGAAAAGCGTCGACAATGGTGAGTCTCAAGTGATTATATGAATGATCTCTTATTTTTTAGTTGAGGATTGATATTTTTACAAAAAAAAATATTTACAATGTCTCGTTCACATAAAATAAATTCTATTTACTGTTCACGTAAAAAGAGTCTTGTAAAAATATTAATTCTCTTTCTACTTTTTTAAATGCTTGCTTTTATTATTTTTTAAATATTAATGATGGCAGCGATGGACGACAAGGTTACGGTTTCAGTGCGACAGTAGGGGTGGACGGGAGGTTAAGTTTGAAAAGCTAGTAGGTGATGGTGGCGAAGGAGTTAGGATTTGGGGATGATAACATATTTTTCTCAGTTCTCTTTCATTACCCACATTAAATCGTCTACCATATATTCAAATTGATAAAATATGAGAGTCTCGAGCAATTAGGACAGAGGTTGTGATAAATCTCAAGTGATTATATGATTGATCTCTTATTTATTGTTTTCTAAATACTTGCTTTGATTACTTTTTCTTATTTTATTTTCCTTTGGTCAAACTACCACAAGAGTGATTGTGATGGTACTAGATCGACGACTAATTTTTTAGTGCTGGTAATGGTGGACAGCATACTTAGGGCTCCAATGTAATAAATGTGATGGGTGGAGATAAGGGGCGGAGTCAGGAGAGAGCTGGGTAGGCTGTAGCCTGGTCCCAAATTTCACTTATAATATTACAATAGATACTGCAAATCAAATAGTGAAGTTTGACCTCTAAATATCTTTCTCAGATGATCCTAGCAATGGATGCTTAATAGTTAATATAACTAACAATAATATGTCTACAGTAAAAGTAACAAAGTAAACAGTTCTGTTATCTAGGATAAGCACCTCTAACATTGTTCATATTCAGTGTTCCAATTCTATCTTGTCCATTGTTAGAATTTAGAACTACTACGTTGTAATAATGTCTTCAAGATTATATATATGCTAATTGAGAACAGTAGTCTATCACTCTGGTAAATTGTGTCATCTTTTAAATCTGCAAAGATATTAGTTTTTGATAACTTGGGTAAATAAAACTGGTCATGCACTTAACTTCTTATGAAAAGAAAAGGAGGACCACTAAAAGGACTAGTATTTCTTGATGAAGGATGCTTTGAGCCTGTAAATGGATGGAGTAGATCTTACGAAGCCTTTGACACTATTTTCACAAATAGAGTATAATTAGATTTGAAAGCCACAACCATTAGTTTGTTCAAGGTTAGGAGACGTTGAGAAGGCATGAGCATTGTTTGAGAAAAATGCAGTTAAGAGATCTTGCTTCTTGTTGATGTGTGGGGCTGCCCAACAAGGATGTGGTAAAAAAAAACATTGGTTGTATTTAAGAAAATGATATGAACGGGTTTGAAACTAAGTTAACCTTTACTGGGATTCTCAGTGCTCGTGCACATGCAGGGTTAGTTGAGGAGGGCCGTAAATATTTGAAAATGATTTTTTAACCAACCCCAATTGAAATTCCTGACTCCGTCCCTGATGGAGATTTAGGTTTGGGAGGATAACAGGTGTCAATGGTGGGTGAGTTAGGGCTTGGGGATGGTGCTTTAAGGTTAGGTTTTAATTTAGATTTGTATTTTGGGTTAATTTTTTATTTTGAATTATGTCTTGTAATATTTTAATGATTTGTCTATTTGCGCTTATTTATATCATAAAGCGGGAGTAGAAAATTGATAATTTCTTGAAAAAAAAAATTAAAATATTTTTCAAGTTACACACATGAAGTGTGTGTCAAGAATACCCTCGTAATAAAATAATGAGGTTGACCATTTAGAACGTGTAGTTTAGAATAAAAATTGAACTATAATATGTAGGGAGATGCATTTTTTATAATATAGGTTGAAAAAGTGCAATATCATGTAAATTATAGGGTACAGTATGTATTTAAGTCTTTCACATATTAATATATTATATCTCGTATTTTACACTCTTTATTATTTTTCACTTTTTTTAAAAAAAAAAATTATTAATTTTTTTTTATGTATAAATTCTTTCATTTTCCTCTTTGAAATTATCACTTTTTTTCTCTATTTTTTTACTCTCTCGTAACATTTTCCTTTTTATCTCTTTTAAAATATTTGATTGCTCTATCTAAAAATGTTCACCTTATTTTTTAAAAAGTTGGCTTCTTTATCTATTTTCACTTTATAGCCAAAAAATATTTTACTTGTCTCTTTAATAATTTTTATTTTCTCTCTCTTATTTTTATTTTACTTTTATGATAAAATTTTATTTTGTATCTCAATTATTTTACTATTTCTTTTTAAATCTTTTCACTTTGTCTCTTTAAAATGTTCATTGTCTCTCTTTTATTTTATTTTTCACTACAATTTACTTTATCCATACATCTTCATATATTTACAAGTGACATAATTTTTAGCCCATATGCATAGAATATAACTCCAACCCAACTTTGGCCCACCTAGCATTCTATTTCTGAGTTTACGACAAAAAAAAAAAAAAAAGAAGAATAAAAAATTAAACTTATAATAAAAAAGAAACAAAAACTTGTATGTTTTCTTTCATATTGTCACTAAGTTTATAAAGGAAAAGAAAAAAAAAATAAGTTTTACATTTAAGTTACTCTTATATTAATTTTATTATATTTATAATTTATAGGGTATAATAGGAATTATAAAGGATAATCTTATATTATTTAGTTTTTCGTCCAAATCTGTTTATTTTTGTATAAAAAGTTCCGGCAAGAAAGGTGATTTAAGTTTTTTGGTAAATTTTTTTCTTTTTGATTTATTAAAAAATTCAATAACAAATAATTGGATAAAAAACATAAATTTTCCATATATTTATTTTCTTTTTCATCCATTTGAAAACTCAATAACAGAGCGTAAATCAACATGCCAACGTGTAATAGTAGTTCTTAACAATATATGTTGAGTGAGTGAAATGGGATTTTGCATCAAATTAAAAGGAATAGTAGTTCTTAACAATATATGTTGAGTGAGTGAAATGGGATTTTGCATCAAATTAAAAGGGATAATTAATGTGTGTAACACCTCATTTACACATCAAACTATGTAGATTAATTTGATGTGTACGCAAAAAATTAAGTTACTAACAAATACTAATAATAGCTTTAGTCATAATATTTTAGATAGATTTGTGATACGCTAATATCACTTAAAAAAATATTATTAAGATATTGAATAGAATTTGTGATTTGAATTTAAAATTTGACCAAGTTTTTTCATATGAATTTATAATGAACTCTAGAAAGATATAAAGCATGTATTGAAATGTAAAAAACTTATATGCATTAAGATTCAAATCAAAAGAAATCAAAGACTAAAGTACATATTGTATTTTAAAGTCAAAAAATCATCATACTATAAACTTTAAAACGTCTCTTGGAGCATTCTCTAATTGTGATTGACGTGTTAAGTTGTACACTTTGACTTTTTTACCGGTCAAATGTGACTAGAGATATCGGTTTCTCAATTTTTTAAAGAGTAAAAATAGGTATTATATTAGAAAAATACTTAAAATAGACTAAATAAGAAATACATAGAAAAATTAAACAAAAAACAAAGTAAATTAAACCAGGATGAACCAAATTGGTCGCCGCCCAGATGTAGAAATTCAATTTCTATAGCAACACCATATCCAATTTCTCTAAGGTTATCTCTCTAAACTCTAGAGAGAGAAATCCTCCTCTAGGTTTAACAGGTGCTTACTTTGAAACTAAATTTTTGTATCTAATATTTGCACACCTTTAATTTACAAGTTCGGTTTATCCTTGATTGAGTTTTTTGTTGATTTTTTGCTACCCAAATCAGACTAATAAATCTGTCTTCTTCTCTCCCATGGAAGGTTTTTGACTGTGGCGCATAAATTTTGGAGTGAGTTGTTATGTCTACTTATGGGTTTTCTTCTCCGTTAGAAAATTTTTATTTTCGACTATTTTTGACCATTGAGGAAGGGAAAAACGGGTTTTGATCAGTGATTTTGCTTCCAAATATATATATTTATATATATATATATATATAAAATTAGTTAATGATGGTGGTGGAGTTTTATGAATAGAAATATAGTTTACGGTCTTAATGAACCCAAACCGATGCTAACAACAACTTATTTGATGATGATGGAAACATGAAATCTTCAATCTTGGATTTCAACGATAAAGATGAATTGGATAGATTCAAAAGATGTAATCTGATTCAAGTGATTTATTTGTTTGTTTATTTAATTTTTTTGGCCTTTTTAGTTTTAATTAAGGCCTTGTTTTATTTAGTTTAGTTTAATACTTTTTTTTTGTAGTGACTCTTAAAAAAAATTAAATGATTAGTGTTACCGATTATATTTAACCAGTTAAAAGTTTGAAATGTACGTATTACTTTAACTTTAACGTTAATTATAATTAAAAGATATAAAGAAACATGTTTTAAACATCTTAATGAAAATTAAAAAAAGTTTATTGAACAAAGATGACAGCTTAGTAATAATATCTCTTCATTTACTGTGCACTGTTTTCAGATTTAAATCTATCTCCTATTAACATACCTTTTTATTTAAGAAATTCTCCATCAAGTTTTAAAAGAGAAATAATTTATATGGTGATAAAATATTTAATAAAATTAAATTATAATTTATGTGAAATTTTATACGATAAAATAAAATAATTAAGCGTCATCATTCTTAATTTCAAAATTTTATAATTACTGTGTAATAATTTGGCCCCATCAAGAAATTGATTTGAAGGATGGTGAAAGATAGCAGCGGAAGTCGGAAGTCAAATTTTAAGGTAGAGAAAAATTCCCACCTCCTATTTCTCTCTCCATTCATCTCCTCCACCAACCACCGCTCTCCTCCATGGCCACCTTATCCCTCCTCTCCCCTCCTTCCCTCCGCCGCCACAGCAGTAAGACCACCACCCGCCTTATCCTGCGCACACCCTCCCTTAAACTACCCATCCCCTCAATTAGAGCCTTCTCCTCCGCATCCCCCTCCCCTGTCCTAACCCAAGACGACCTCAAGAAGCTCGCCGCCGACAAGGCGGTGGAGTACGTCCGCAGCGGCATGGTCCTCGGCCTCGGCACCGGCTCCACCGCCGCCTTCGTCGTCTCGAAGCTCGGCGAACTCCTTTCCTCCGGCCAATTGACCGACATCGTCGGCGTCCCCACCTCCAAACGCACCCACGAACAGGCCACCTCTCTCAATATTCCCCTATCCACCCTCGACGCCCACCCCCACCTCGACCTCGCCATCGACGGCGCGGACGAAGTGGACCCGGATCTCAATTTAGTCAAAGGCCGCGGTGGAGCCCTCCTCCGGGAAAAAATGGTGGAGGCCGCCTCTGATAAGTTCGTGGTGGTGGTGGACAATTCGAAGTTAGTGAGTGGGCTCGGTGGGAGCGGGCTTGCGATGCCGGTGGAGGTGGTTCAGTTCTGCTGGAAATATAATTTGATTAGGATGCAAGAGTTGTTCGAGGCAGAAGGAGTTGAGGCAAAATTGAGATTGGATGGTGAAAAGCCTTATGTAACTGATAATTCGAATTACATTGTGGATTTGTACTTCAAGACTCCGATTAAGGATGCCCTGGCGGCAGGGAAGGAGATTTCGGCCTTGGAGGGTGTGGTGGAACATGGGTTGTTCCTTGATATGACAACCGCAGTGATTATTGCCGGCACTGATGGAGTTAGTGTGAAGAGCAAGTGAAGTGATGTGGCTCAATTGAGAAGTTTGTTCTAATTTAAACCTTTTTTAATTGCCCTCTTTCTTGGCATTGTCTTGGTGATAAATGTGATATGAATAAATTTATAGATGTTTGTTCCTCGAGTAATTTATGCCTTTGATTTTTGTTAGTACAGAATTGGAATGTAGATGAAAGTCAAATATTGTGCAATGAGAATTGGAATGTAGATGAAAGTCAAATATTGTGCAATGAAATACATCAGTTGTTTGGTTCTATGTTGTTATCTGTAAGTTGTTAGAAGTTTGTGTTGTAATTCCTTTCACTTTTCTTTTAGACTTCCAGTAGATATTTGTAACTGATGTCACTGCTGTTACATTGCTCTTAATATTCCCCCTTGTGGATTTGTCCCCAATAATATATACTTTTGCTTATAAGTTGAAGTGTGAGCAATTTAGAATACAAGAACAGAACTCATTCTCCCGTCTCAATCCTCTAAATAACTATTTACTATAAATGTCATTTATCACAGTCTCTCTTCATTTTCTTATCTCTCTTTTCTAAATGTATTATTATTAAACACATGCATGATTAAACAAACAACTGGGTTTTGGACCAAACATCCCTTTCTAAAAATGCAGTAAAATCCACCATCCAGGCAGATATCATCATCGTTCTAAACCATAGAACAAGAACCCAAGATTTTATTTGATCTGACAGCAAAAAAAGGGAAACTGAAGAAATATAAAAATAGAGATGTAAATCAATCAATAATCTAGCTGTAGACAACCATGTTCCACTTAAAGTGGTTGGGCTGATTTAAGTCATAGAACCTGCCACCATATTTAGCCAAATTCAGAATACAAGAAGCTGAACAAACACATTCCACCTAAACATAAATAAGATCAGCCCTCAGGCAAAGATATGTAACCTGCAGCTAATTCTAACATGAACTAAATAGATATCTAACAAAGCAAAATATGATAATCTCGAGCTCCGCAGAGGTACTTTACATAAAAACAAATGGATGTTCAAGTGGTATTGGGACTCATAACAAGTGCCCTCTAGTAGATAGAGGTAATGAGTTCAAAAATCCGTGGAGGCACTTTCGGCCAGGGAATTGACCTTATGCACATCCAAATGATAAGTGCCAGTGGCTAGGTGCCCGACAATAATAAATAAATAAATAAGTAATCCTACCCATAATAAGGGCAACCAACACAACGCCACAAATATTCTCAATTTGTACTAGGATTTTACAAAACTTCCACAAATATAGTAGTCCATATGCTGAGGCACTTCTAACTGTTCCCAATCCGCCTAGCCTAGCCGACTCTCTAATCCTCATGCGCCAGAAAGGGACTATACAGTATACACTTGAGATAATATCTTTTTCAACTTAAAATCATTCTCCAGTACAAATACTATATAAATGTACTCCATCACTTGGAAGTGAACAATGAAAAAATGTCAGCACAAGTTGTACTTCACCAAAAAAAAATGCACAACAACATTTCACCAATATCTCTCTCATAGCTGAGCACATGCCTAGTTTCTCATGGTGTACCCAAAAAAGATGATCTAGGAAATTTTGAATCAAAAGGCAATTTATTTTTCTACAGTGCCAACCTGGAATATAATTTACCTACGTGGTTATGAATAAAGTAGAACTATATCGTCTTGTCCGTTAAAATAGATTAAAAAGCTAAAAGTTGAATCTCCTTAATAAAACAAAATTATTGCACTCATACCCTTCATGATATCCATCCAGAGAAAGAAACTGAATTGAAAAATCAAGTAGATGAAGGAATGTAATAGTCTTCTTTTATTTTCTTCTCCTTTTTGGGAGTATTTTTAAGCTCTACACTCGATGAAAAAGGGGTAGGGTGTTAAACTTCAAAGTTAGAGAGATTAACATTACATTCAGGGATAATCAAAGTAAGAGAGGCATGAATATAAACACAAGCAGGTGTAATACTGGTAAAAGTTATTAAGGTAGCATCTGCTTGACAGTATCACGTCTTTTGTTACAATGGCAACATATTCTCCTCCTACTCTATCCTAAGGGAAGGGGGAACTTGATCACACTCTAGAGTAGTAAAGAGGGTTAGTAACTAACACGGCTACAACCTGTAGCTCAACAATGTTACATATTAAACACCCAAATTCGTATAATATTTTAGATTTACCAGTTTCATTAATGCCACACCACACAGAAATCTTCTTCAACATACTATACTGTCATAAGCTACAATTCGCAATTTATAGTTGATATGTTTGAAGTAGATCACTTCTTAGTATTCAAATTATATATAGATTATATTGTCATGCACCCGTATATCATCTTCATATGCATAACACTCAAGTCCTGGGACATCTGCCACTGCAACTGAAAATAACACATAACTGGGTGCTACTTTACCAATAGAAATTG
Organism: Hedera helix; assembly: GCA_947179155.2. NCBI lineage: Eukaryota > Viridiplantae > Streptophyta > Magnoliopsida > Apiales > Araliaceae > Hedera > Hedera helix. The sequence goes on from OX359285.1 coordinate 23,491,754, forward strand.
AAGAACTAGAGAGGTAAAAAATGGTCCTAAACAAGAGATGGATCCAAAATTTTGTCAATAAAAAATAAAGACAATTCCTTGTCATTCAGTTTGTTATACAAGAACCTAACTAAATAGAAATGCAACATGATATTGCAAGGGTTCAACTCCAAAGTATAGTCATTTCAAAGATGTATACAAAGATTCTTCTGGGAATCGGGACAAAGATTAGCAGTACCTTCCTTGCTAACTTGCTTGAAAGCATAACTCCCGCATGATGTAGAATACAGTTTTGCTGTAACCATTGGAGAGCATCCATCATCGTGGTCTAAGTGGGCGCTGGGAAATAAAAGAAATTTTCAAATGATGGAACTTTAGAAGAAATAAATCCTCACAAAATAACTAGCGAACTTTTATTTACTCCCATGAGGCAGGTTTTACACTACAAAGCAAGGATTCTTTTGTAGGTCAACGAATCCCTGAATTGAAATTCATGGATTCTTCTAGGGAATTCTTAGTAGTTATTTTAATAATTAAAATTAAAAATATAATTAATGCAATATACAAAACTAACTAACATAGTGTTTTAAATACTGATACCATCTATGAAACTAGTGTAAAATTAATTACTAAATATCTCTTACATTCATAGATAGTATAAATGTTCCTTGAAATTTTTACATTTTATCATGAATTAATATTATTAGTGTTGAAATTTTGATATACGTATGCAATGTTTTAAAACTGGATCGGTCATCGAACCGAAAAAGTTACCAAGTGGATCACTGGTTCAACCAATGGTCGAACTGTTATTGACCCAGTGACTTCATTAATATGTAATAAATAATAAAGATATTAATTATTATTATATAATATATATAATATTTATCAAATATGTAAAATTAATCAATTTATCAAATAGTATTAATTTTGATTTTTTAAAATTAATTTAAATTTTAAATTAATGAGATTCATTTAATTTTAAAAATAATAAATGATAGTCTTTTTTAAATACTTTATAATTTATTTATTTTTTAGCACTATTAAACTATTACAACAGAGTTGGTAGAATTTGAATTCATGCCCGCGATAAAAATGAGGTTTATTATATAAAAGTAATTTTTTTTTATATAGTAAACTTGAACCGGTAAAACCGGTGAACCAACCACCGGTTCACCAGGTTTTTGTCAAAATTGGTTAGATGGGCCAAACCGAACCGGAGCTCGGACCGGTTCCGGATGAACCTGGTTTTTAAAACATTGTATGCATGTATACACAATCGCGCGTGTGTATGTGTGTGTGTGTATATATATATATATATATATATATATATATAAATCTGTTTAATATGTAAATATGTGTGTTGAATCACTAAATACTCATTCTTTGAGATTTGCCGACTGCCAAATACCCATATGGCAAACTCGAACTTGAACCCAAATTCTTGCTTATTAGTTGAATCCCGACGAATCCTCGAATTCAGATTTGTGGATTCTTCTCGAGGATTTTTTCGTATTTTTTTAATGATAAAATTGTAAATGAATATTATTAATACGATATATTATACTAATTTATATTATATTTTATATACTAATACTATCTATCAAATTAGTATAATGTATGTATGTACATAATTATATGTATATATAAAATCTATTTAATATGTAAACATGTGCCAAATCCCTAAATTCTCACTTTTTGAGATTTATCGAACTGCCGAATTCCCGAATTCTCCAACTCGAATCCTTGCTTCTTAGGTTTTACATAATCTATCGAAATTTGTTGACTACAAGGGGGCATGACCGAGCAAAACTGCTCGCATTTGTATTTTCAACATTTGCTAATCCCACTATATATAAATTGAAAAAGACTTACTCTTGGTCCACGATCTGCTACTTGTGAACGTGCATCAGTCCTATCTGCGTCTTGTATCAGCTCCGGACTATCAAGTTTAAAAAATGTTTCGAGAGCTCTTGCAACAAATGGACGTACTATATTCACTTCCATTGCGGATAGATTCAAAAGCTGCAGTTACAGGTTAAAAAGATTAAAGGCTAGACATGAAACGAGTAACGAATGAGTTTCTCCTGTCACAAGGTACACAGCCATCACTCAGGGTGGTAATATTGCTACAAACATTTACAGTCATAGTTGTCATGAATGAAAACAAGTTCAGAATCTATCTTTAATAGAATCCCTGCCATGTGGCATGCATAGTTACAAACCCTTGCTAAAAAGACTTTATGCTTATTTACAGTAGCATAGCCACTCAACTGTTTTAGTTAGTTAGTGTGTGTGTGCGCGCCAAATACCACTAGCCATTATTAAATAGTTAAATATAAATGACAAAAGTAGGATTGAAATGAGTTTATTGGCATAGTAGGCCAAGTGGTGACTTCTTTCCACCCCAGATATTAACTAGAAATATCATAATCTGTAAAAGATAAAATATCCGACTTTAAGGAGAACATGTTAAAGCAAGCCTTTTATTTCTATTCTACCTTCTCTTATCACAGAAAAGACGTTCATCTTCAAGATGCCATAACGATTAAGTAGGCTCTAAGGCAAAGACCAAACATACCTTTACTGCATAAGTACGCTCAGATATTATCTCCAAGCCAGTGCCAATTTTGTGAAATCTAACATCTTTAATGTCCTCAATTAGGGACCTCACCTACAAGAATGCTTTACATCACATTCGATGATAAAACCATAAGGCACAGAAAATTACACAATCCCACAATTTGAGACTCACCATATATATTTCGGGAATGTCATCACGCGCACTATAAAACAAAAAAATACATCAATATTCCTTAGAAGGTTATTTAAAATTTTCGATAATATGTGAAACCACTCACTGGTCAAAAAGAAGCCTCGAGATCTCTACATAATGGAATGGCAGTGGTTGAAAATCCCTTGCAGAGTCACGCTCTGCTTCCAAAACCTGTGTTAATTTTTCTGATCCACAAAGCAGAAACCAATAAGTAAACAACCTATTAATTTATTTATGCGTAAATCATGTCTTTATAAAAAAAATCCTAGGGCATAAAGAATTATAAACCTACTTGTGATTTGAAATGCTTTTCAAGCAAAGAGATAACCTTTATTCTATAACTCGAGGATGCTTAAAAACAAGTTTTATATACTTATAAGTATATTCATTCTTGATTCTGTTATCCATACAATTATGTCAGGTATTACTATAAACTCTTAATTTAAACCTCAACAAAAGAAACTGTATTTAAATTTAGCTAGTAAGGCAAACTCACCAACCGACATCCACTCGGGAGGTCGTATGGTGCATTTTCCCCTCTTCTTCAAAGCCACCGCTAACCACATGGGTACTTGAGTTGCTATTTGCGGACGAAAAGGGCCAAAATCCCCCTGTCAATTAACATATGAACATATATAACAACTAATCTATCTACATTAGTACATACACGTATCAGAGAGAGATGAGAACAATACAGAGATCAAATTGAGAGGATCCATCCTGATGTTGGGGACGATCTCAACCATTTCATCTTCAGCAAGAAACTCCAACTAAAAATTTGAAAATTAAGGATCGTGACTCAAATTACCGCAATTTCATCTTTACTTCATTTTAAGCACAATAATTGAAACCTAAATTTTACCAATCGAAGAATAAACACGATATTTCGCTTGAAATATATAAATATATACCTCGGCAGCAGAAAATGCAGAGCCATGAGGGTCAGATTGACTGGCCATGTCCGTTAACTTAAACGAATCTGCTGTAATAAGTTCCCCCGACTCCCGAGTACGTATGGCGATGAAAAGAGATACAGATGGTGAGCCACCGAGCCCTAGACCGTGATGGCGGGAAGGAAAAACATTTTTGTTTTTGCTTTTCTTTTTATTTTCAGTTTCAAAAAGAAAACTGAAAAGAATAAATCTGAGTGAACAAATATAAAAACACAAATTCAAATACTAATAATATCTACATAACGTAAATCCATGTTATACATCAATTTTTAATAATATAAATATTATTAATATTTAAATTTATATTTAATTTATGTGTTTATAAACTTGTTCAACTAAAAAATAAGCAAAGTCCAAATAAAAGAGGAGGCCGGGCTCAATTCCAACAAATGAAAATTTCATAGTTATTTTGAGAAAAGACATTTTTAAATTTAATTCATTTAATTTAAATAAATATGATTGTGAGGATTATAAATTATTTTAAAATACTACAAATTAAAGTATCATTATTTTTAAAATATGAATATTCTCATCAAATAAAAATTAAAACTATCTCACATTTACTTCAAGAGTCAAAATTATTCTTATGTTTGAAATGGAGAAAATAGTATTCCGTTAAAAACGTAAAATATAAAAAGAGAATTAACAGTTCTTGAATAAACTCGCACACATTCTATTTTAAGTTAAAATTAAAAACTTCTTTCCTAGATTTAAAAGAAATTATAAAACTTATCAACTTATTTATAAGTTGCAATACGGGAGCAACATATTTTTACTTGGATTTTTCCTTTTTTTTTTAAAAAATTTATATTTCTGCCACAACCCTATATATATGCTAAACAGTTAATTTGTTATTTAATACTTTTTACTACGATGGTGCAAGTTGTATCATTTGTTACTGCCTTACTTTGTACTTTTGCTATATTTAACTTTCATGTCGAATTAATTACTACTATAATATTTTGTCATAAAAAACTAAAATTACTATGTTTAAATATATTCTTAACAAATTTTAATATCAATAATATAAGTCAACAAAGCGATAGGACATTTATTTATAAGGAGACTAGGAGAGTTATCAGTATTCATTCTCAACAATCCTCAATAGGCATAAACTCAAAAAACTCAGTTACATATGGAACCATGTAAAAGCTAGCTAGAAAGTTACACAATCTTCTGGATTGGTAACTTTATTTGCCAAATCCTTGTAAAATTAAAATATAAAAATACAACCCATGACAATTGAGCTAGCTTCAAGATTGCTCACAAGTCATAACAAAATATATTACAAAGACTATTCTTTCATGTTCCTTCCACAAGATTACGCTCCGAATGCAACTGCTTCAGTCTACCACAAAGCACCCCAAACTACCTGTAAGACCATAAAATCTATTAAAAATGAACTATTTTATATAGAAATGAATTTTTTAAAAATGAATAAGAGAAGTAAATGTCAATTATAAATAAGTCCATAATAGAGGAATGAGTATATATTTCATCAGCCTTTATAAGTATAGTATCTATAAGCAGGGGCGGAACTACCTTATCAGTTGGGAGTGCCATGGCACCCCTGAGTTTTGAAGAATGAAGATCCTTTTATATATATATATATATGGGAGTGATCCATAGCATGTATTTGCTATGGAACATTATAGAGCATATACTATCCATATCCTTCAAAACAAGAGTAAACGGTTAGGATTAGAAATTGAAAATCTACATCCGCTAGCGGATGTTTAAAAAATTAGCTAGTAATCGTAGCGGACGTCCATTTGAAAGCCAAACCCTAAACTAAATCTTAAAAGCGTCCGATACTATTATTAGCGGATGATTTAATTTTTTTTTTAAATGTCCGCTACTAATAGTAGCGGACGCCCATTTTCAGTTTCTAATCCTAACCGTTTACTCTTGTTTTTAAGGATATGGATGGTGTATGCCCTATAAGGATCCATAACAACTATTTGCTATGGATCGGCCCCTATATATATATATATATATAATGAAGTACATGTTCTATATATTTGGGCTTCGCATCCCCTATAAAAATAAAAAAGGCTTTAGACTTTACTCAAGTAAAAAAGACTTCTCTTTAACAAGCCCATAACTTAAAATTACATGCTTTACAATTAAAGCCATAATGGCCCACACAAAATTCTGCAGCCCATGTCATTGGTTAGTAAGGACTAAAAGATCAACAGTCTACTAACTTATTTATAGAGTAATCAAACTCGTGCTTACTCTTCTAGTTTCTATTGCAACTACCGAATAATCATTTTCAGCCATGAATATCATCAAAACTAGGCTTCGATCTAAGATGAAGGATGATTTTCTCACCGACTATTTGATTTTATATATTGAAAGTGAAATTGCTGCGAAATTTAATATAGAATCAATTATAAACGACTTTCAAGATTTGAAAGAACGTCGGGCTCTATTTTGATATATAATTTTGGCATCCCCTGAAACAAAATCCTTACGCCGGCCCTGTCTATAAGTAAATCATTCACAAGTATGACAGCATGTACTGCCTAAATTAATAGTATCATATGCCCTAATCAGGGAGGAAAAAAATGTTCCATTTACCACAAGGAAAAAACAAGTTGGGAACTTTTAGAAGCTAGATTGGATGATGCATAATGTCCTTCTTAAGGTTTAACAAATGTTAATGAGAGAAGTGTCCTCAAAAGCAAAAATGGCAAAGGCTAAGAGTAATTGTAATTAGGAAGATCAGGTTAATTTCAGCTTGGAATTACGTCACAACTTTCGCCTAATGGATGCAATTTTGTAAAATTCAACAATCATCATGTTCTGAACTAATCCTTGAAAGGAATATTTCACGAGCTCAGGTAATTAGGCAATGTAATCAGATAAACTGCTAAATGGACTCAAAGGATTAATGAATACACTTCAAAAAGAAGTTCCATGTTAGATCCCAAAACTACAGGGTTCAATTCTACTTAAACAAAAACAAGCAAGTTGTACTTGATAATATAAAATACAGGCGTGTATGCTATCCTTAAAGAATCAGTTTTATAATCATCACACCCCAAGAGAAAAGACAGAAGAAAAAACGGTTTAACTCATCAAATTCTTGTAATTATGATATGAACATAGAATAAACCTACTAACCCCCACAGGCCACTGTAGTTTTAACTTTTAACAGCAACCTTCTGACACCAGCATAAAATTTGACATCCTAGTCACAAATCAGCCATATAGGCACTTAGGCTCAAAACTGCTATTTTGTGTTGCTAAACCAGGGCTCACTTATTTGAAACTTCCTTTCTGACATTCATCTAGGCGTATAGCCTTAAAGACTAAAAGATGTATGCTTTTTAAATAAATACATAAAAGAAGAAGAAAAACAAGTCTAATATCATCAATTGACAAAGCTTAAGGCAATGTCTATAACTTGGAAAATATGATGGAAATGATAAGGGAAAATAAAAGAAAATGAAAAGTTTGAAAACACATAATAAAGACTAACTTTCCATATGAAGATTTTCATAAATAAATCACACAACACAAAGTGAACATGCAAGTACACTTGATGTAAAAAATGGAACATTTGTATGCAATTGTGACAAGGAGTATCAAAGATATGCAAAGTGGAATGATCATATTACCAGTATATAACCCATACCACGCACAATAAACTGCATAATTTATTAGTGAAAGCATGTCCTCAAGTGTGAAAAACATACGGAAACAAAATTATTAGAAACTATGAAACTATTCAAACTGAAAGCACCTTGACCACAAACCGAATAGATCGCAGATAAATTCATCCTGAGAAAATCAACCAATCTCCCTCAATTATATTTAGACCAAAAAAGTATCAGATGATGTGTCAAACAAACAAGCCTACTACAGAAGAATGTTAAACAACTACGTAGCAAATAGATTAAATTAAAAGGAAACAAAGAATGAGAGATCACCTTAAGCCAATTAAGCGATAAAGAGATATTGCAACTGCAGACAGATGTTAGCGTGTTGAGTTTAGAAACAGAGGATTTAAAAGAGAGAATCAAATACAAGAGCAGACGGAGTGGGCAGCGAGATTGACACAACGTCAACCTTCACATACTACTATTGGGCTCAACGCACATAGGCTTCATCGTATCTTTTCGCCAGCAGGAGGTGGTTATCTCCAATATTAACAAAATTTGTAGTTTTATTTCTCACGACATTGTTGATGTTTTCAGGAAATGTAAAAAAAACTACTAAAATAATGAATAACTTGAAACAAATATCATGCACACTAATAAAATCCTAGGCACTAGAAAGTGCAGAGCAACTGGGAACAAAAAGCTAAAAAAGGTCATTGAGCATCTAAGCTTTTCCAACAAAAACAGCATTATTAACCAACATATGTAAACTTGTCACAAAATCAGTATAAAACATAGTAAAAAAGCGTATATCATTAAATTTGATAACCCGCTCATTAGAAGGAAAGTGAAGTAATAAAAGGAAATACCTTTCATTTTCTTAACTACCCTTCATTCTCTTCCAGCCTGTTGTCTATCCTTGCATCATCTTGTCCAATATAGCCACAAGGAGAAACAAGACTCTCCTCGTACACAGCCACGTCACATTCACGTGCTTGCAATTTAACCTGAAGATTCATGAACCTCGACTCTCCCGGATCATACACAACCAAATTCTTATAATCAATTCGCAATAAAATTTTATCTTTCAAATAAGACACTGGATACAATAAGTCAATACCACTGTAGTTATGTCCTCCTGGAATTGTTAAAGTCGTCTTAGGGGCCGTTCGGGAATGACTTTTTTTTTTGACTTAAAGTTAACATTTGAGTAGATTTATAAGTTAAAATTTTAGTAGATTTATAAGTAAAAGTGTTCGGGAGTATTTTTACTTATAAGTCGGGAATTATAAGTAATAGTTATGGATGTGTTCGGGTAATAATGACTTATAAGTTAAGTAAAATGTAAAGATTACTAAAATGTCCTTTAGTAAGAAGAACAGAAAAAAAAACAAGGAGGGGCAATTTTGTCATTTCATGACAGTTGACCAACTTAAAAAAAATGACTTATAAGTCATTTTTTTTAAGTTAAAAATAGTTGCTTTTTTTTTTGACTTTTTTTTCGACTTATAAGTTAAAAAAAAAGTTATTCCCAAACGAGCTTAATGACTTAATGACTTATAAGTTCGTTGACCGACTTATAAGTCGTACACGAACAGGCTCTTAATCCAAGACTCCCCTACGCCATACTGCAACATCTCCCACATCTCCAAACACGGAGGATCATTTTTTCGAGAAAAAATACAAAGACACCCTCGTAAAACCCCCAAACATTTTATACTCCTCTGGTCGACCTTTTCTGGCAAGGGCAATATTTTGAAATTCTCGTCAACAAAATCAAACCCAATAATTTTATGAGTGGGCGAAAATTTCCCACCAAAACCAAGCCAATGTACCACACTATTAACATAAACTGGTTTTACCCATGGGAAGACTCGAAATGGAAAATAGGCCTGAATGGTTTTCCAAGAATTACCTTTTGCCGAATAAACTTTCGCCATTGATTCCCCAACTCCAGTATTATCGGTGGTGATCTTAATGACCTTGTAGTCATCGGCCAAGTCAACATAACCGAACCCTGAGAGCGTGAACTTGGCATTGGGCGGGAAGGATCCCGGGTCGGGTAAGGTCTTTTATTCTTTAGTGGTTGGATTGAGGAGAGAGAATGTGCTAGGGCGGTGGAGGAGGCAGACTAAATCGTCGCACGAACCGACTAATTCGATGCTTCCACGGCGAATTAGAGGGATTTGAAGCTTAATTGGTTGTGGAAACTGCGGAGATTCGTGGGCGATGATGTCGAGGGTGTAGAGAGAGGAGGTCGCGGGCAGCAGTTAACGGTGTTGGGAGGAGGATCTACGGCGGTGGGATTTGGTGAAATGGGGGCTATTGATTAGGGATTTCCAGGGCTTGCAGACGCATTTGAGTGTGCATAGGGTTTTGATCGGCAATCGGAGCAGTATATCGGTCTTGATTTCGCTGGGTAAAGTATCCATCTTCGTTGACGCTGAACAGGGTAGTGCCTCCTACAGTCCACCCTCTGTGTTGACATATTTATAGATGCAATGTGATCAAAAACTCGATAAAAAGAACATCACATACATAAACAAACCAGGGATAACCCGTGACTGAAGGCACGACGAAATGAAAAATTAGATTAAAATTCGAAAAATAATACATAACCTAAGAAATCTTTGCAATAATTAATACATACACAATTATCAACACATATCCAACTACCAAGACATCAAGCTAGTTGCAACTAATTTCAAAAAAATTCGACAGAGTTTTCTTTAAAAATAGATATCCAGAAAAATATAAACATATGTATAAAACGTATAATCATCAATAAAGTATCCAAATCACCAAACCAACCATCATTCCATACCCAAAATAATCATAACCATTTATAATTAGTTAACTTTACAAAAGACAGAACACAAAAAATCTATTATATAAAACAGAGCGGGTCATATCCAATGGTCTCAAATTAATATCCAATGGTCTCAAATTATTAAAGGCTTTAACAAAGAGTGGCTCTGATTAACTTCACTTAGATTCCCCCCTCTTCTCTATTTGTGAATAACCTATCTACTCTCATACTCCTCTCCTAGACCACAGCTCAAACAGAGTCTCTATTTCCTCCTTACCCGTTCCATTCAATTTTTTTTTTTGTCTCCCATCGTCTTCTCAGCCTTGGTCCATCGTCTTCTCACCTCTCAATATCAGCCTTGGTCCATCTCTCTAATCCATCGGCAATGGAATCACGTATGGGTGTTCATCTTAAACTCTGAACCACCGAGCCGGAGTACGTCGGTTTCTCCGGTGAGATCCGAATCATTGTCCTAATTTTTTTAATTGATACCTATTGGAATGTTTGAATCTTTGAATCTTTAAATTGTTGATTTATGGGACCTGTTAGATCTGATTATCCTTCACTATCTTGTCTGAATAAGATGGGTGTACATGGTTTACTAATTTGTTTGGTTCAATAATTGCGGAAATGGAATCATGTTTTGTGTTTTCTCTCTCCATTTGCATCTCCATTTACATTGCCCTATCCGTATCTATACATTGCCCTATTACTTACATGGAAATCATAAATTTATCAGGAAAAAGATGGATAAATGAGATAATCATGTATAGAGGGAGAAATAAGGTCTTAGATCTGGAGGATGTATCGTTGGTCAAATTGGTAAAATTTATGTGTTCTTTATTCGGTTTATGTGTTCAGATATCCACCGGAATGCTTAGCATTGTGAAATATTATTTTCTTTTCTGGTGGATTTCAAATATAGTAATCTTTCGCTACCAAATTACGAAGTATGATTGATGAAAACTTATAATAAGAGTGAAAATATATCACATGCCAAAAGTTACTTTAACGACGCAGACGAATTAACATAATTTCACTGTGTGCTACTGTTGCATTCCTTCTCATCCAACCATTACAATTTAGTTTATTTAATGCAAACCTTAACATTATACCTTGTTTTGCAATTAATAAGTTGCAATAACTGAATATTAATCCTTATTACCAAACAGTAATTAGATAAGACGGTTAAAGAAGCTCGTGTATAGGTTGTTCCTCGACTTTATCAGTTGTTTTATCTTTCCAAGCGAAGATGGAGCGATACTTAAGTTGTTCAAGTGATTCACATTTGAATTCGCCTAGGAAGTACAAAATAAGGCATAGCTTTTTAAAATCAAATTCATAATAAATATCACTTTAATAATAATACCACAACACAACATATATCCTCGATGATGGTATGGAGTCGTGTGTGCGTGAGAGAGAAGTGTAAGAGTGAGAGTGAGACTGAGGCTGAGGGGTGAGGGGTGAGGAACTAAAAAAAATCACCGACAATTTAGTGTATATTGCTTTGCACGTTAGATAAACAATGATCAATACAACATACCGGTTGATTAAACCATTTTTCTTTTCCAAAGAACATCCAATTTTTTCTTTCCCCTTCGCATGTGAATTCTCCTAGGAAGTACAAAAGTAAAAGATTAGAAAAAAAATGCAAATTAATATTAAATTAAAATTTTTTAACAATAAAAGTTACGTTACCTTATCCATATGTAATACCAGTCGCGTTAAACATGTACATTAACAATACCAGTCACGTTACCATATCAACCTGTAAGAGCAAACTTAATAAATTGAACATGAGTTAAACATGCCTTAATAAATTAAACATGACTTGGGTAAATCGACAATAAGAGGCAAACTTTCTATGAAATTGGAGTTGATTGTTCAGTTTAAGTGTAAATCGACAATTGACGTTGAATTGGGTTTACTTTCAATTAGAGAAAAATTCATTGGATCAAGAAGGCTTGAGAAATTAAACATGGCTTGTATGGCAATTTGTCCATCACGTTAATTTAAACTTCTAATAATGTGGTTTCGATTTGCAATGTTGGGCTAAGTTTTCGGACATTATTGTCAATTTATCTATAATTCTTTTTGGTCAATGTATGGCATTTTTGACATCACATAATTTATTTCTCGCTCAATAAGTGCACAACATGTAACAAATGAGAATAAATCAAAACAACAAAAAAATATGACAGAAAACTGCTATGGCTACCAATTTTGGATGGAACCTAGACCACATAGTATAGTATTTAATTAATACTTGAAAAACAGAGGAGAAAAAAGGCTGCTCATAACAGAATTTTGTACAATTTATGTGTTGAATTTTGGTTATTTTTAACTTCCACTCTATAATTTCGATCGACACCACTACTAAGATCAGATTATAATGCAACGAAGTTCCCACCTGGAAGGTTTATGACTCATGGATCACAAACACATACAACACATAACAAAATATTTTGTTTAACCCAACATGAATGAGCATATCATACCTAAACTATTGAATAAAACCGAAAATCAATATCTACCGTAAAACAGTACCGACTTCTATGGAGACTCCAACTCCATGACATGTTTAGCATTTCAAAAATATATAATTTGAAGAGAAGGTATACACTCCTCCACCCCATTTCCAAAACTATTTTTTTTAAAATAATCAAATTGGGGGAAAAAATAAAAAATGGGCAGTTACTGCAATAGTATTTCTTACTCACGGTTGTTTAGCCAGGTATGCTACAAATAATTTGGTAGCAGTTGAGGCTTTGGTTGGGGTAAACCGAAGTGACCCAAGCATTAATGTCGCACCTATTTGGTTGGGGTGTTGTTAATATCAAGTCCAGCCTATTTGTATTCTTTTTGGATGTCATGAACCCTTCATTTTTATCAGTTTAGAGAACAATAATTTCACATGAGCTTAATTCCATTTACTTGACATCAAAAAGAGCAACTTTTTCGGTCCCCTACTTGTGCCTATGAGGACATACTTGAACAAATTCACAAGGTTGAATTCCAAAATGCTAGTCCTATTGCAGCATAAACAGTTCATAATTACTAAATCCTTGATACAAGGAGAGCCACTGTGTTCTTTTTGTTCAGAAGCCTCTAAGATTCGTGGTCAATGTGATCACACTTGAAGTAACTCAAGTCACCATTGGTTTGACAAACAATTACATAAAAATAAGAAAACTGTGCACCATTTGCTTACATGAATATACAAATGTCTATCAGATATTTTACCCGCAACAACGGCGAAGTGGAAATTAGCTCTAGGTTTAAAGAAAAGCAACTGGACAAATTTAATCACAGAACAAATTGAGGAAAACAAATTTTGTAAGAAGTGTTATTACATAATCAATTTTATTATTTATTTTTTAAATAATGAGTAATTAATATTAAGATCATATATGACTGGCAGTATATAAAAATTAATTATTGGCCATGAACTTACGTTGGATGATATAAACATAACATAAAAAAGTTAATAACATAAAAAAGGAAAAATGATTTAGAAATTTTGTAAATGACGTCCAACTTTGATTGACACAGTATATAATTTGTAATTGCAATCAAATATAAAATAAGCACATCCAACAATGGTTGGCTACTGATAGTAATAATTATAATAAAAGAATACATACAAGTAAAGAGTTGCCTGATTCAGGACCATAATACAATATCTCCTATAAAGAATATATAAATATACTTAATATATTTCATAATGAAACTTGTCTTCAGAGTTACAAAATTTCCTTTTCCATAGAACTGAGATCTTCTGTAAAAACTACAATTTTTCCCTAGGCTTAAAAGGAAAGAAAGCTAAATTATACAAGTGACACTAACAACCTATTAAATCATAATGACGATTCTTAATAGAATTGATGCTTACCATAGATGAATGCAGTAATTAATTAGATAGATGCTTACCATAGATGGATGGACCTAATGACTACACACGTCATTTTGTATCTCATTTTTTAGTCACCAAAACACTATTATTTTTCAAAAATCGTCTTAAAAACTCTAGCAAATTTTTTTTATTTATTTATATTTTAACTGTTTGATTGACAAAATGAAAAATGTGATAAAAAAAAAATTGTAAAGGCTTTGACGTTAATAAACTTGTCGACAACACTCAACAATTTTTTCTTTCATGTTCTTTTCAAGGTTCAAACTTTAGAGCGTGAGAATGACTACCACTATGAAATGGGAAAACCCAGGCAATTTTCAAGAAATGTTCTTTTGGATATTGGTGTTTAATTTATTCATTTTTATATATGTTGGTAACATTAAGAATATCCACAATTAAAGACAAAGGAAAAAGGAAAGGCTACGGATTAACCAATACTCTTAGTTATTATGTTATTTAATGTAATGGACCGTATTTGTATTATGTGTCAGACTATGATGTATTAGTTAAGGTTAAGAGAACCTGGGAATGTGATGTTTATGTAATATTTATGTTATTCCGCTACGAGTTGATGGTAGTTATAATGTATAAGTTAGATCGTGAAGCATCAAGTTCGAGATAAAGGTACCTGAATTTGGGGGCGTCTCAACATATAATGTTAGTGACTCTGATGATGGTGACTGACACAGTGAATATGAGGACAGTGATGTATTAAGGTCCCCGTCAGAGAGCAGTGAATATGAAAATGAAAGTTTTGTGGGGTCTCCTATAACAAAAAAAAAAGGATGTACCTAAAGATATTTTTAACCCAAAAACAAAAAAAAAGCATATAAAGTTCTCACTTTACATGACATTTACAAATTTCAATGAATTTAAGACTGCTATTAGAGATTATTCAATTGTTAATGGGAGAATGTTGCGGTTCAAGGTGAATGACAGGGACATAATGTAGGCTAAGTGTGGTAAGGGTTGCCCTTGAAAACTGTGGGCCAACTTTATGTAAAAGACTAAAAATGCTAATTGCATTTGTTTTATTAACTCCCTTTACGTTGTGTAGAGGTTGAAGAATGCAATAGGTGAACTTCTTCCTCATGTGGAGCATAAAAATTGTGCTAGACACATTTATGAAGAGGTTCACTTCACAAGTACTAAAGATAGTATTTTGGGAAGCTGCATGTGCAACCCATGATCAAGCACACAAGAGAGAAATGAGGGAAATTAAGAGGCTTTCTACCCTTACACATGATCTATCAACACTTTAAGAAATTCGTGATCAATTAATGGTTAGATTGCATCAAAAAAGGGATGGTATGCTTAAGTTGGATGATATAATTTGTCCAAGAATTAAAAAGAAGCTTGACACAGCCATCATTGCCTCTGCCTACTATGAGCCACTTTGGGATGGAAAAATCTCATTCCAAGTCAAAGAAAGAGGTAAAACATTTACCGTAAATCTTACAGAGTATGGAACCTTACTGGCATCCCATGTTTTCATGTTGTCTCAGCCATTCACTCGACTTATCAGAATCCTGTAGACTATGTAACCCACTGGTATACAAGAAAGACTTACCTAAAGACTTATAACCATACTCTTGAGGTGCTAAATGGTGAAAATTTCAGGGAGTTCATAAATGCACTCCAGCTTGAATTTTCAGTATTGACGGCAGTAGCCTGACTGCTTTTCTCCACCAACTTATTCCTCTAGTAACACATTTTCCATTTCCATTTCTCATGTGGCCCCCACAAAGGGTCAATATTTTTTCTTACTATTCATGTATAATAATCAAAATACCCACTAATAATACAATAATTAAGGTAATGTTACAACAGTAATAGCAATAATTCAACAATAATGTAAGAAACACGTTACTGATAATTATTAATTTAATAATATAATTTATTGTGTATTTTCTATTGTGACAATTATTTGGTTCAATAATTTTAAAATACAGTACAATAGCAATTATTGGCTCAATGATATAAAAACAGTGTGTTGAAGGTTGTTTGATTTGATGATGATAACTGATGTGCAAAAATGATTGTGGTAAATGTGCTTATATGGTTAATTGTCCATATGTATCTGACTAAGTGCTTATGTGATAATGTGCCTATGTGTCTATGTGCTTACTTGATTATGTGCGTATATGTTTTAAAGTGCTTATGTGGTTAATTGACTAAGTGATTACATATTAATCTGAATATGTGTCTACATGATCATGTGTGTATGAAATAAATTACCTAGTTCAAATATTGTGAATTGCACACTTATATAACATAAATATGATCTTGTTAAAAACTATCTGCTGCTTATAATAAGAGTAAAAGTTATCTGGTTCAAATGTTGTAAAGTCCTTTTTGAAAAGAAATATGTGTACAAAGGACTTAGAGATTAAAGATCAGAAATGTTAGGTTGATCTTTCTATAGGAGTCACTCTGCATAAAAGATAAATGACATAAGCAGAGTAATATAAGAATAAATCATTGCTGTATATGTGTATAATAGAGTTTGTAAAATCCTTTCAATATGTAATGATGTAATAATGTACAAAAGGACTTAGTTAAAAAAGATCAAATTTGTTAGGTTGATCTTATGTTATATCTGTTCAATCAATATGATCGTAGAATGGATTCTACGACTCCAAGCAAAGAAGACTCAACGATTCAGTCTATTTGTAGAGTGGACTCTACAACTTCGCAGGAACTAGGTCTATTCGTAGAATGGACTATACGACTTCATACCAGGATAACTCTACGATCATCAAGGAGAGACAACTGTGCAAGAGTTCTACATAATATAAAGGCTGAATTGAAGAATTGATCAAGTACAAATCGTAAAGCAGAACGCTACGATCATCGAATAGACAGCTAAACAAGCCTTTAGGAAACGTAGAACCAGAGAAGAAATGTACTCTACGATATGCACAAACTGGCAAGATCGTAGAGTGGATTCGAAGAGCAAGCACATACGAGAACTCTACGATTTGCACAGATAGATGAAATCATAGAGTGAAACTAGAAGACAAGACAATGCAGATAATTGTTCTACATATGGTATAATCGTTGAGTAAAAATAAATGGTGTGCTAAAGAAGACAACAACTCAACGATTCCACCGAGAAGCCCAGAAATCGTAAGGCAAAGCACTGCAATCAGCAACTCTACGATTTGCATAGAAGGATAAGATCGTAGAACAAAATCGTAAAGCAAAGCACTGCAGTCAGTAACTCTACGATCTGAACAGAATAGCAAAATCGTAGAGTGAGAGAGAAGATCGCTCCAACTCAACGTTTTACTTGACTTACTTTAAGTAACAATCGTGGAGCTGAATTCATAAAGTCAGAATGATCAAACAGCCACTCTACGAATTCACTGTGAAGATCAGAACTAGTAAATTAACAAAACTGCAATATGGTGTGAGAGAAAAGAGAATATTCCTTGACCAGATTAAAGAAAGATTAAGTGCTGTTAAAGATCAGATACATGTCAGAGTCACAGAAGACTTTGTGTCTAAACGACTATAAATCAGGACCTACTGCTCAGAAGGATGGTGAAAATAGTCTGACTAATCTCTGAAAGCAATAGAGCAGCTGGTTATCGAAGTCAAGGAAGATATTTAATGATGGATCAGAAAATTAAATATATCAAAGAATATAATAATCTTTGATAAACAACTCTGGAAGTGCAACGGCTAAAAATATAAAAACCGAAGCTACAGTTTGATGTGACAGAACATATGTCAGAAAAAGGAGAAGCACTGACATAAGCAACAGAAAGTCAACTTCAAAGATATCAAGGTTTTGCACAATGCCAAAGGAATCCAACGGACCTTTTCCAACGGTAAAATATGCACAAGCATATAAAAGCATAGATGTCCACGGAGATGAAGTTGTTGTTGAAAAAAAAAGAGAGGATAATGGACAACAACAGAATCGTAGAGTGAAACAAAAAAAATGAACATGTTGAAGAACACTAAACGATCTGCCAGAACACTAAAACTGAATTCAAAGAAACATAGAGAGATATGACTCTATTACAAGAAAAGTGTTCAAAGCTGCTAAGCACGTGATAGAGAGAAGTCTAAATGCCAACTTGATACAGACATGTTAGCGACTGAGTACCAAAAGGAAGGAGCTTCACAGTTTTCTCAGAAGCTTATCTCGAGAAGCTATGAACTATCAATGATAAGAAGGAACAACTGAGTACCAAAAGGAATGAGCTTCACATTCATCTCAGAAGTTCGTCTCGAGAAGTTATCAAGTACCAAAGGAGCTGAATTGCCAAAGCTTAGCAGCACAATGGGTGATCACAAGAAGATATTGGGTACATAAAAAAGCCAAGCATCATTGTCTAACTCAATAACATTTCAAGTATGATCACATCCTGCTACTGAGTAGTTAAAGACAATGGAACTGAAAGTACAACTTAGTAGCAACTCCAACATCTATCAACAAATAAGGAGCCAAGTCTGCTGGACTTGAAGAGGGCATTTGTGTCCTTGTCTTAGTGACTAAAGGAGCCAAGTCTACTGGACTTGAAGAGGGCATTTGTGTCCTTGTTTTAGTGACTAAACTAGCCAAACTTGTTGGGTTTGAATGGTTCTTTGTGAGCCAGAGATTTCAAACTTGCTAGGCTTAAAGAGTTCTGTGTGAACCATCCTTAGTGGATTTCCAACTCGTTGAAGTAGAAAAGTGGAGTAGGAGTTATTCCGTCTCCGAACCACTTAAACTCTTTAGTGTCATTTATATTCAGTCATTTACATTCTGTCATATATAGAGATATATTTGCTATGATTAGTTTACTTGATAAATGACTATCTTCAATACAGTTTAAACTCAACTAAGAGTTTTACAAATCTTTAAGGGGAGTTTTCAAACTAATGTTCTGCTGTACAAACTAATCTTGATTAAATAAACTATTCGGTAATTTCATAGACTTTTAAGGAAAAAGTTTTTTAAGAGATCTATTCAACCCCCTCTTCTAGATCACTTATGTGCCTCTGGGAACTAACACAGTGTAATGACAATTAACGAATCAATAATGCAAAATACTATGTATCAAAATTATTGATGAATACTGTGTAAAAACTACTTTATCAGATTAATAATATGAGACATTGTGCACCACCGTGTGTTACTATATAATATCGTGTGCTATTGTAGAATACCGTGTGCTATAGTAAAATACCATAAAATACCGTATGCTATTATTCTTTTATCACCGGTATTTTAACAATTAAAAGTGATAGTAACGTTGACTATTTTTATTTAAAAAGGTTACTTATGTCGTTTTCTATATCCGATAATATTTCTTTATGGGGTCCACCAATGATTAGTTAATACAGCGCCGTCGTATGAATATTTTTCGACATAGCGAATATTCTCTCGACCAAACGAATATTCCCTGACAATTCGAAGATTGTCCAACACAATAAAATTTGCACATAACATCCTTAACTTTTAACTTTTATCAATTTAACCGTTTACTGTTTCTGGAAAAATATATATGAAGAAAAATTAAATTTTGTATTTCATAAAATGCGGGGTCAACAATCAAAGTACCATAATTACCAAGAAAATATTATACCTTGTCCTAAACCAAGAAAAACAGTAGTTATAGAACTACATCATAATTATAGAACGTATCCCTAACTAAGTTTAGTTTGATCCATCCTTCTTCCTTGGAATTTTATATGGCATTCTTGTGGATTCTTGGCTTCCAACAACATCTATCTTCATTGTACCCTTTCTTTTAGTTTGAATTAATGAGGAAATTGAGCTGATAGCTGGCGTTTAAAAACCCATTCCATTCTATTGTGCTTCATTTGGCGGGGTACCAAATTAAGGGGTATTATTAGTTGGAAAAACAACAGTATTCAACACACCTAGAGTTGGCATCTACAAAACAAAAAAAAAAGTCTAGTGGTTAACTCAGCTTTTTTAATGATAGCATGGAAAGTAGAGTAATGTATGTCTTTAAAACTTACAAACATAAATGC
Source organism: Hedera helix (assembly GCA_947179155.2). Lineage (NCBI taxonomy): Eukaryota > Viridiplantae > Streptophyta > Magnoliopsida > Apiales > Araliaceae > Hedera > Hedera helix. The sequence continues at coordinate 23,511,789 of OX359285.1, forward strand.
TTATTTGGCTTATCTTGAGTGTTAGTAAACCAAAAGGAGTGCAGAAAATTCTCAAGTAAGTATTTTATTTAAAAAGTAATAATTGCACAAATACCTATTTCACACGGTATTCACAAATCTTTCTTTAGAAAACTCTTTTTTCAGAAGATTTATTTTTAAAAACTTCATTTGAAATATTTATTTTGAAATATTGTTTGAAAACTATTTTTTGAAGTTGTTATATTTTATTACACCATAAAAAATTTATATTATATAAATACTTTTGATAATTCATAATATACGAGTTATCATATACCATAAAATATATATGTGGTAATTACTAATTATATAATAAATATATAGGTTGATCTACTACATTTAAGCAGACTCTTTTCACGTGATAAGGTAAGGAATATCATCTTCTTTCATCTTCTATTATTTAAACTTACTATGGTAAAGGATACCATCTTTTTCATCTTTTATCATTCAAATTTATTACGGTAAATGATATCATTTTTTTTATACTCTTAAACTTACTATGATAAGTATTGTTCGGTAAAACTTCTGAAATGATTATAATTTTCTTAATAGTTTACGTTTCATTTAATATCATTTCAATTGAACCTTCCTATTTACTTGAACCTTTCTATTGAACTTCAATCGTTCTTTTGAATTATGGATCTTGAATATCATTTTTGAATTTGAGTCCACATCATGTTGACAATTTGGACATTATTTGAATCTACACAAAGTAAAATTGTAAACTTTCGATATGTATTATTTATCCTATTATTCTCTTTCTTCTTTTCATCATTTATATCACTAACATTTGTTCTAATCATCATAATCATATTGTTATGAATATATGTGGCCTGAGACACAGATGATAGGATTAAAGCGATATAATTATTGTGTGTCTTTTAGGGTACGTGGTGAATATTCTCTTTGGCTTGAAGCAAAGAAGAACTGTTGTTTGACATGATCATGGCCAGTAGTGTTTTAGATGATAAAAGCTGATGATATTTTTTTGAAAAAGAGAAGCGAGTGGACATCATAGTCTATATGATTTTTCATAATGACTGTTATTACTCTGCAGTTGTTGATCTAAACGTTGTTCAAGAATTTAACTGTAGTTGTTGATTTAAAACTTGTTGCTTATTATATTCTATCAAGAACTCAACTGTTGTAGGCTAATGATAATTTATTCATCATTATCTTAGTCATGTTATTCTTTACTAGGCTATTTAAGCTCACTATTTCCTGTTTGTTCCATTATTTTTCAACAGGAGATGAGAGAGTAGCTAGGTCCAGTCGAGGGATGGAGTGAAGGTCTGAGTTGTAGCTGTATTAGTCTTCATAAGTTATAAAGTGTGACAATAATAATGAAGACATAGTTATATATTATTTGAATACTGTATTGTGATACATCGTATGTTGTATTGTAATAGTTATTGTGTATTTTGACGACTCAAGTTTAGGCCGTGTGGACCTAAATTTTGGGTTGTCACAGTTGGTATCAAAGCTTAGGGATATGGTCTTTAGTGGAGATCTGGGGTTAGAACTAGTAGGGAAAAGACAAATAGAATCAATCACTAGTATATCCTACCTAAATTAGATTTTGTTATCTAATGAGTCGATTTGAATGTAAGAACAGAAAGTGATGAGTCATTTTGTTTAACTAACATTTATTTTATGACCACAGTTAAGTATGACATCTGAAAATCAGGAAGTTAACTATGGAATGCCCGAAACAAATGTAGCTAAGAATCAGGAAGTCACAAACAATCTTCCTGCCAACACAGGAAATAATGTTCCTGATAACATGATGAACGATAGATTCTTTAGGAACTTCATGCAGTTCATGTCGAATCAGGCAAGAGGAAATCCAGTCAACAATAACGGTGAAAACGCTGGTAATTCGAGAACGATTACTGTCAAACAATTTAAAGAGTTGGGACCACCTGAATTTTTTGAAAAGTCGGATCCACTCAAAGTTGAAGCATGGCTGAAACAGCTGACTAAAATATTTGATTTATTACAATGCGCTGATGATCAGAAGGTTCCATTTGCTACATTTATGTTACGAGGTAAGACAGACCATTGGTGGAAAGCGGTAAAACATATCCATCCTTCAGCACTCGAGATGTCTTGGACAGAATTTCAAGAGCTGTTTAACGAGAAATACTTTGTAGAAAGTATCCGCCATATGAAGGAGGTGGAGTTTATTAAGCTCGAGCAGGAAAATATGACTGTCTCACAGTATGAGGCCAAGTTTGTTGAGTTATCCAGATTTGTGACCCATCTGGTGGATGACGAAGCACGAATAAGTCGTATGTTCTTACGAGGTTTGAGACTCAAAATTCGCCAACACCTCAGCTCTCATAAATTCTGTTTATATTCAGATGTCGTGGATAGAGCTCAAAGGGTAGAGCAAGAAAATAAAACATTGCAGCTAAGAGTCAATGACCAACAAAAAGAGAACAATCATTGAAACAACGATAACCAGCGGGGAGGCAATTATTAGGCCAGAAATAATAACCGCTTCGGTGGTAATCCAGGACCAAATAATAAAAGAAGAGAATCAAGTGAGAACAATTTCAAGATAAAAAGATTCAATAATGATTACGGAAGGGCACCGACACCAGTTTCAAGGGGAGAAGATCGACCACCAGTAACATATTACAAGTATGGTCAGAAAGGTCACATCAGACCGAACTATACACAACAGTCCAAGCTATGCTACAGTTGTGGGAAAAAAGGTCATATTGCTCAATTTTGTCTTGTTACAAAATCAAGTCCAGCTACAATAATAGCTCCAAGAGCTAGCATGGATAAAGGAAAATCTGTAGTTCAGGGGAGAGCTTTTGCTGTGACATCTCAAATGGCACAAAACCCGAACGATGTGATAACCGCTAAGTTATTCATAAATTTTTGTGAAGTCTATACCCTGTTAGATTATCTCACCTATATGTGCTCAACATTTAAATTTGACTTCTGAAAACTTAGACTTTGACTTATCAGTTGAAACCCTTTTGGGAGAAATAACCATCACATCTACTGTATATAAATCTTGCATAGTCCAAATCAACAACCTCACATTACCTGTTGACCTTATTTTCTTATAAATGCATGAATTTGATGTGATTTAAAGAATTAATTGGTTGACTAACCATCATGCTAAAATTGATTGTTTTCAAAAGATTATTAGTTTTCATATTCCTAATCAACCTGTCATGCAAATTCAAACAACCAAACCATTAAAATCTATAACTATTATTTCTAGCCATAAAGTCATTTGTTTATTGAAAAATGGATGTCAAGTTTTTTTAGCTCATGTCACTGATTTGAACAAAAATACGTAAGACTTGAATGATATTCCTATTGTTAATGAGTTTTCTGATATTTTTTCCGAGGAACTTCCTGACTTACTTTCAAATCGTGAAATTGAATTTTGTAGTAATCTTAAACTCAATACTAAGCCTATTTCCAAAACGTCATACCGAATGGCTCCCATTGAACTTCAAGAGTTAAAAGTCCAACTACAGGAATTATTGGATACCGATTTCATTCGCCCGAATGCATCACCTTGGGGTGCTCCTATTCTATTTGTGAATAAGAAAGACGGGAGTATGAGATTATGCATTGACTATCGAGAATTGAGCCATGTCACAATAAAAAATAAGTACCCGTTACCTCGGATTGATGACATGTTTGATGAATTGCAGGGTGCTCAACATTTCTCAAAGATTGATCTCCGTTCTAGATATCATCAGTTAAAGCTGAGGACGTTCCAAAGACTGCTTTCAGAACTCGTTATGGGCATTATAAGTTCTTAGTCATGCCTTTTGGACTAACCAATGCTCCTGTAGCTTTCATGGACATGATGAACCGAATATTTAAAGAATATTTAGATCATTTTGTGGTTGTGTTTATTGATGACATCCTCATATACTCCAAGAGTCGTGAGGATCATGAACAACGCCTGAGATTGATACTCCAAAAGCTTCGTAAGAACAAGTTATATGCCAAGTTAAAGAAATGTCAGTCTGGCTTAAGGAAGTCACGTTCCTTGGACATGTGATTTTTATTCAGGGAATATTAGTCGATCTTGCAAATATTGAAGCAATATTAAATTGGGAGCAACCTCGGTCAGTAACTGAAGTCCGAAGTTTTCTGGGCCTAGCTGGTTATTATCGGAGATTCGTAGAAGAATTTTCTATAATCGCCACTCCATTAACTTAGCTGACTCGGAAAAGTACAAAATTCGTATGGAGCGACAAATGCGAGAAAAGTTTTCAAGAACTCAAGAGGAGACTTGTTTCAGCTTTTGTTCTGACCATACTATTAGAATCGAGAGAATTTGTCATATACAACGATTCTTCAGGCAAAGGTCTAAGCTATGTTCTTATGCAACATGGAAAGGTTATAGCCTATGCCTCTCGACAACTCAAAGATTATGAGAAAAATTACCCTACTCATGATCTAGACTTAGCAGCGGTCGTTTTTGCGTTAAAGATTTGGAGACACTACTTGTATGGAGAAAAAGTGAATATCTATACGGATCATAAAAGCCTCAAGTATTTCTTCACTCAGAAGGAACTCAAAATGCGACAACGACGTTGGCTTGAGCTGTTGAAGGCTTATGATCACACCATTCAGTATCACCCGGGAAAGGCGAACGTTGTAGCTGACGCTTTGAGCAGAAGATCTTATACGAATACAAGTGCACTGCTGACAACACAAAGGCACATTTTGTACGATTTATAATTATGGAGATAGAGCTAAAGGCACCAATGACTCACTCGAAGATTGCGCACGCGCGAGTAATACCAGCTTTAATTGAAAAAATTAAAGCTGCTCAAGCTACTGATCTAGAATTAATGAACATGATAAAGAAAGTACAAGAATGTACTATTCCTGAAGCAAGTATCGACGAAAAAGGAATACTTCGAGTCAACTCTCGACTCTGTGTTCCTAACAACCCTGAATTAAAGTAGAAAATCATGATAGAGGCACACAACACATTGTTTGCAATCCACCAGGAGGTACCAAAATGTATCGTGACCTTCGACATATATTTTGGTGGAACAATACGAAGAGATAGATTGTAAAGTTTATCTCAAGGTGCCTAACTTGTCAACGTGTCAAGGCAGAACATCAAGTGCCTAAAGGTCTATTGCAACCACTTGAGGTTCCCAAATGGAAGTGGGAACACGTCAATATGGATTTTGTGACGGGTCTTTCCAAAGTTTCTCAAGGTTTAGACGCAATTTGGGTCATCGTAGATAGATTGACCAAGTCCGCTTATTTTTTGCCTATACGAGAAAACTTTTTACTTGAGCGTCTTGCTGGTATGTACATTAAGGAGATTGTAAGATTGCATGGCATGCCAGTATCCATAGTTTCTGATCAAGATCCTAGATTCGCTTCACGATTTTAGATCAGCCTACAAAAAGCTATGAGTGAACAAGTGTAAACTGCTTCTACTTTCTACTTTCTATTTCTCTCTCTCGATTATTCATCTTTGAGTAAAATTACAAGTGTGCATTCTCAATTTGTTGCTCGATTAATGGTTCGCATACATATATATATATATATATAGTCCCCTTCTCCAGCGAATCTTAAAAAGCGAACTAAAGACGAACCGTCGTCTTTGGTATCTATGGCGACGGTTCGACCCGTCGCCATAGCCATGCACTCTATGACAACAGATCGAACCATCGCCATAGATACCAAAAACGACAGTTCGTCTTTAGTTCGCTTTTTAAAGTTCGTTTTTGAAATTTTTTCTATATATATATATATATATATATATATATATATTAAAGGCAGTTGAGTGCGAAATTGAAAAGATGAACTCGTCTTGGAGTGGAATGGTGAATAAAATTGAAGAGGAAGAGACTAGTTCATGCAACAAAATTAGTGGATTCAACCTGAGTTTCCAAGTCACTGTGACTGTGGAGTAATGGTGCAAATGTGGGAGGCAAGAAAAGATGATACAAAACATCCAGGAAGGCAATTCATTGGGTGTATTAATTTTCGGGTATGTATTTAATTTTTTTTAATTTGTTTCCATATGATTACCTATGTTAATGGTTGGTATGTAATAGGAAAAAGAGAGCTTACTGCAATTTTTTTAAATGATATGATCCACCATTTCCTGACACAGTTAGAGATGTTATTGAAGATTTAAAATTAAAATTGAAGGTCAGCAGAGAGATGGTAGATACATTGAAGAATAAAAAAAAGTTAGAAGGCTAAAAATTGGTTAGCAACCGAGATGGTTGAAAGTTTAGTGAAGACCTTGGAGAAGGAGGTTAAAAAACTGAAGAAGATGAATGTCAAACTTGTAGGAAGATAATTTTTTTACTGATTTCTTTTAATTTGCTCATGAATGTGTGTTTCAGTGTTTGTTGTTTTACAAATGAAAATGTAAGTTTAGATGCAATTAGAATTTTAAGCTTATGTTTTGGTTATGGATATAAAGGAATGAATGAAATGAGTGTAGGGTTTCGACACATAAACGCAGCGGAATTTTAAATTTTTTCGAAATCCTAAAATAGGATCCATGCGAAAACATATTAATCAGAGGTTTAGATTTGTTTTACTGATTAGTTGTGCTTGAATGGAGACGATTGAGAATTCTGGAGCGCTTCGAATCTTCAATGCAATCCAGCGACTGCGTCTCTACGGTATCCACACAAACACTCCGCGAATCGTCACATGATCTGCAGCAAAAAGGAAGCTGCGGTATTAGCCACCAAGATCAGAATTTCTGAACTATTTTTCTCTCTAGCCTCTTTCTGAAAGCGGCTGGGGTTTTTAGTTTTTCCTTACGTATTTAAAACTACTGATATATCATGTATATATAGCAGTTAATAAGAATTAACCAAAACCTAAAAAAATAGAAAAATAAAATCCAAATTTATATATATATATATATATATATATATATATATATATATATATATATATATATATATATATATATATATATAAATTATCTTATTAATTTAAATTCGTAATTTAAATACTATCAATCATATTGACATATTTAAATACTTACAACTTAAATTAATTCTCTTTTAAATACGTTATAAGTGTGTGACCCTATAGGTTATTATTATGTTGGCAATAATTTTAAAATTATATTATAAAATTATAAACAATGAGCGACATCTAGTAATGCATCACTGCTACCCAAATAATAATAAGATCGGTGATTCGATGCAACCTTTTTCGTGACCAATGTTTCAATGTAATTTAATCCTTTTAACCTTGACATCCTAGATTAAACTCGAGGTATGGAATGTGTCATACTCTTCATAATTTAATCTGAGTTTTCATGATCAATGAGTAGACTATATGAAACAAATCACTATTTGAGCATGACCATACATTTTATAGTCCTACTCAATCAAGAGGCTTATGGATATCACCCTTAATATATAAGAGGGTTAAATTTCATCTAGATTACTCATATTCTTCACAAGATTCATGATTTATCCAATAATCACATTTATTGTCCACTCTATTAAAGGTGACCTTTGATGATATCAAAGTACATTAATTCTCGTGTAATAATATAGTGATTTCAGGTCGGGGGATCATTACATCATTGTCACTATGAGAATTTCTTATGACACTTTGTATAATGCTCCACATAGAATTCTCATGGTGAGTCAATCCAGTACATTGTTCTCTAACATGTACCTATGCATTGACTCAATATCTCATATATTTATGACCAATAAGATTTGGCCATCAGTTAATCCACATACTAGTCTCAACGCATCATTGTTGTCTCATTAACAATAATACTCGACTAGGAACATTTAAGAGCAATAATACTAATTGTAATTATATAATCTCATGTTCAAGTCACATACTTGAAGCTATATAATTCGTATCACTATTCTAAGGACTTTTATTATGCTAACATTTATATAACGCAGTAAATAAAATCATAATAAAATAATTCATTTATTCAATCAAATATAATATCAAAAATGTTAAGCAATTACATCAAATAATTGGCCTCTAGGGCATGAACTCTAACAATGAGGTTGTGCAATGTTAAACTGAATGAATGAAATTTTAACCCAGCAGTCATTGTTTGCATTTTGCTATTTGATTGTAAAATGTTGTGTTTGGTATTTGATTGACAATGACAATACATTGAGAAAAATGGCATGCCAACTTCAGCTAACAAACCAACTATGCCACTGCCATCCATCAAGGTAATATAAATATGAAAAAATGACATTACATAAAAACAAAATAGTCCAACCATATGAATAAATAACAAACTGTCTAACCATCTTCATTGCACAAAAGATATTACAAAAAAGTCATAGACATGTCTTTTCCCTACTGGATTCCAAGTTGGCCTTTCCTATTCCCTAATGTATTATAACCATTAGGACTAAATGACTAACAAACTGTCCAACCATTTGAATTACATAAAAGATATTATATTACAACCATTAAGACTAAATATCAAATTGTCCAACCATCTTTATTGCGCAAAAGATATTACACAAAAGTAATAGACGTGTCTTTTCCCTACTAGTTTCCAAGATGGCCTTTCTTGTTCCCTAATCCAGTTGAGTTGCGGGTAGCTTAAGTTGTGTTTGAAATTGGTTGATTGCTGCTTGAAGTTATGCTATAGATTCTGTGACACCCCTGAACTCGGATCCCTTGAACCTCGGGTTTGGTGCTCACAATCTAACACTTATATAACATCCAAATATTTAATCTTTATTCACTAGTGGAATAATTCATAAATGTTCATTACAAAAAGTAATACAAATCCTAAGGTCTTATAACATTTACATAACAAAATATATCTTAAGGTTTCCCAAAAGATTTACATAATTAAAACATAATAATTAAATATTAAATTTCTATTCCTTGGCTTTTCCTTTGCTCTTGTCATTCTTGGAGCACTCGGGCTTAATTGAAAAATGATTTATGATATAGCAAGGATGAGCAACTACTTTGTTCAGCAAGTTTAAATGCACAATGAATATAAATGGTAATGATATATCACGAATAAAAAGTTTAACTTTTTGAGACTTCGATAATGTACAATAATTGTGAATAAATGAACATGAGAAACTATATTCAATAACAGAGTTGTTTAGAATATTTACTGTTGAGTGGTCACGAAAGGACCATAAATATACTTCTAGGGTATAACAGTCATTCGACAGAACTTTTGGAGTGTAAACACTCAAGTTTGGTACTCAAGAGGATCAACCTCTATACCCTATGTATATGCATAACATTTAAACATCTTGCGCTTTATCGATTTCCTGGCTTAAAATTACTCATTTATAAAGGTTGTTTTTTCTCAGTCTTATTATAAGAGTCCGCACTAACTATTGGTTTGGATAAGCTTCAATATTGTTCAAGTGAATGAATTTAATATGCAATGTCTAGTTGAACAATTAGCATAGACTACTTCTTAAATAGTTCATGAATTAAAATAACTTTAGAGTTTGACAATTCCATAATGAAATAAGTCTTCAAATGCACCAAGGGTGAATAACAATAATCAATATCGATGTAGAATAATTTTCAATAATTATCCTACATAAAATACTTGTGAAATAAATACAAGTTAAATTAGAAAACTTGCCTCTTCCGTTGACTACAATCTACTCTTAGTTATCGTCCTTCAAACGACTTATATAATTAATAATTTGTTCTACCAATTAGTATTTCACATAATGGTTTACTTTACTTTATTAACCATCCTCTACTTCACTTAGTTAATTACCATTTAATCATGGTTTAACATCACATTTGGTTCTCATATAAATAATATTTAATTTAAGAAAACCCGACTCATTCTGCCTTTACCCGACCTAACTGACCCGGTCTGACTCAGTTTAGTTCAAACTAATTTCTAGCAGACCGGGGTGGGTCGCGCCATCTTTACACTAATATATAACGCGGGCCGCGCTACCCTTCCAGAAATTCAAATTCCGTATAACCTGGCCAGAGTTTTTAACCCTAATTTTTCATTTTTCCAACTCTGGTTCATTTAATTAATTCATTCAAAAATCATTTAAAACACCTAGGATTAAGTTCAAAATTGAATCATGGCTCATTTAGTTCATTATTTTACGAAATACTAAGAAATGCAAAATTTTTAAATATGTTTTAAACATCGAACCCATGATCGAAAATGACTCAAATCCTTAAGTTCTTCCATCTCAACATAATTTTTTATAAAAATCATTTCCTATTCATTTTACTATATTTGTAGCTCATTTTTCTTAGGTGATTCACATAATACACTTATTTAATACATTTAACATATAGATCCACAAAGTGACTTGCATATTTAGAGCTATAGGTCACCAAAACATACATCAACCTAGGGTTTCACCTAAGTTCGTGCTTATTTACATACAACATTACATTTTCACATACAAAGACATTACACCACATATGACTATATAAACTCTAGATCTTCAAAAATAGCTTGAATACATAGTTCATATAATTTAGAAAATATATTTTAACCATAGCTTTGCAAAACTAAATACTCATACGTACGTATTGAACATAATATGGCATAATACACACATAGATAAAATATATACACATAACCTCTATCATATTTCCATCTTTATACATTCAAAACCCTTCATGGTTTCCTTTTTATCAACAATACTCCCACAACAACTATGATAGATAATATAATAATAACATTATCTATAAAATAATTAAAGACTCAAGGTAAGAGCATTTTTAAACCTCTTGGTTCTTGATGATCTTCTTCTTTTATAGATGAAATGGATAAGACTCTCTACCTTTTCTCCTTGGCACCACCAAAAATGGCTAGCAACTTAGTGATTTAGCTCTCAAACTCCCAAGAACTCTCACAATTGCTCTAGTTTCTCTCTAGAACTCTCTCTATATATAACTTAGTAAGTGAACAAATGAACAAACTTCAACTAGCTTTGATGGAGTAATCTATTTATAGACTTTAAGTGACTTCACTTAGCTTAGTCCTAATGAACTAACACTTTAATTAAACATACTTATTATGCTTAAACCATGCTTACTATAGCTAGTGAATGACAAGGCAAAAGACTTGTTGATTGACTCCCATGAATTATTAGAGTTGTTGGTAGTGCTTGAGTAACTTTGTCCTTATAAAATTTTAAGTAAGCAAGCTACAAAAATACCCCACATTGCCAGCCAAATGGCCCCTTTTTCCCATAATTTTCCTTTTCTTTTTATTATATATATACACTCATATATATATATATACCCCAATATATATATACAATTCACCAACATATGGATTCTTTTGGGCTTCACTTTGAACTTTAGAATTAATTTCATTCGGGCTCATTCTTACAATTGTTTGGGCTCAATTATTAAATCCCATTGGGATACTAATGAATTCATTTAAGTTACCAACACTTGGGCTCATATATAACCATATTGGATTAACTTCATAATTTATTAGACTTGTCATTTAAAAGTCATTTGGGCTACTTTATTGGGTTAGTTTATAAAACATTAACACACTTTCGATTACAATTATATTGGGATTGTTCAATTCAATCCATTAAATGGACTCCTTATTATTATAACATTTAGGTTTTATTTAATTCCCAATACTTGATTAATAAATACACACACACACCCACACACACACACATATTCATCACATCATTGCACAACATATCATCATAAAAATTCGTTTCATTGATAAAAATTTCCAAATCTATTTACAATGTGACAATATTCGTGGTCATTACATTCCCCCCCCCCCCTATAAAATATCATCCCCGGAATTACAATTTCAAGGTTACTCAAATATTCAGATAATTCTTCCTTATCTTTTCCTCGAGTTCCCACGCAGCTTCTTCGATGTTATGGTTCCTCCAAAGTACTTTGACAAAATGTATAACCTTATTTTTTAAAGTTTGTTCTTTTCTATCTAATATTTGGACAGGAATTTCTTCATACGATAAGTCTTTCTCAACTTGAATCGACTCATAGAATATAACATGCTTATAATCAGGCTTGTATGGTCGCAACACTGACACATGAAACACATTATGGATATGTTCCAGTTTAGGAGGAAAAACTATCTTATACGCCACTTCACCCACTATCTTCAATATCTCAAACGGTCCTATAAACCTATGGCTCAATTTTCCTTTCTTCCTTAATCTTATCTTCCCTTTCTAGGGAGATACATTCAAACACACAAAACTTTCTATTTAAAAATCTCTTTTTGACGATACGAATTCGCATACTTCTTCTGTCAGTCTTGAACTGCTACTAGATGTAATGACCGAGAACTTTGTAAAGATTATTATGTTAATAAAAATGAGGAATTGTTTAAAATTTTATGTGCATTTATGTGTATATGTGTAATTATGTGATAGAAAGAATATAAAAAAAATTAATTCAATAAATTTGAATTAAAGGAAGAAGTAAAGATGAATATGTAAATTGTGAAATTTATGTGACAAGCTTAAGTTATTAATTAACTAAGTTTGGAAGAATAAGTCTTGTGTGGCATGATGAATAATTAAGATAATGAATTAATCAAGTATATGGTTAATTCATGAATGATGATTAAAATAATTCCAAGCTAACGATTAAATGATTTAGAAATTTAATTCATGATTGAGCCCAAGTTTTATGTGTTTAAGTCTAGTGGAATTAAATTGGGTTGGCCCAATATATGTATGTGTATTAAGGGAATTGCTTGGCCCAATTGTAAATGTATTACTAAGATGTAATGTGGCTAGTAAGGGATTTAAATTGTGGTCTAAGAGTTAGCTCAAGTTTTAGTCCAAGGAATTGATTCTATTGAGCCCAAGATTGTTGCCCAAACACTAGTTAAAAGGGACCCAAACTTCGACCCAAGTTGATATATATATATATATATGCAAAAAAAAATGTTGAAAAATCCGAAACGCCCACCCCCTCCCCCCCCCCCCCCCCCCCCCAATTTGGAGATTAAATTTTGTTGGTAAACCTAGAGCTTTGCAAAAGATCCATAAATTACTCCAACAAATGACCTTCTTTTCCCTAAAACATGTCAACATGTTTGACTAATTAAATTAAGCACTAAATTGCCAAGTATTGGAAGATTAAAGAGGGCTAAATGAGATTAATTGTGCCCTATAAATAGAGCCCTTCTCTCACCATTTAGGAAGGTTAGTAAATTTTCTAAGTGTGAGAGTTCTTAAGAAAAAAATAAAGAAGAAAAGAAATGTGACACCCCCAAATTCGGGTCCCTTGAACCTCGGGTTCAATATTCACGATTCAATACTTAAACAACATTCATAAACTTAACCTCAAATAACTCGTGAAAAATACAGATAAATTCATTACAAAATATATCATTATCCCAAGTTCCACTAACCTTAAATACATACACTATCTCATTACACAAAAAAGTTACATATGACCTACAATAATATTTAAGCTTGTTTTTACACACTCTACTCAGTTGTCTTTTCTTTGCCTTTATCCTTCTAAGAACATTCGGGTTTCGCTAAAAAATAGTTCATGATATAGCAAGCGAGAGCAACTACTTTGCTCAGCAAGTTGAAATAAGCAATGAGATATATCATGAATGAAAAAAAATTACTCTTTTGAAACTTCAACAATATACAATAATTGTGAAGGCATACAACATACGTACTATATTCAACAAATGCTTTTGTAGAAAAATATTTACTGCTGAGTTGGTCAAAAGAACCAAGAACATACGTGAGAACTTTTCAACTCTGAACTGAATATCTCAAAAGTAAAGGGGACTTGCCAGGGCATATCTGATTGCCTCGAGAGTATTTAACAATTATAAAATTGTAAATACTTAAACTGGACACTTGAGGGGATCAAACATCTTGTATCCTATGTATATGCATAACATTCAGTTATAGTGTGCGCAAAGATTTTCCTTTTCAATCTAGAATACCACATTATAAGGGTTGTTCTACTCAATCTTACTATACGAGTCCGCACCAACTATTGGTTTGAATAACTTTTCAAAAGTATTCAAATTAATGAATCGATACATACAATGTCTAGCCGAAATAATTGGCATAAATTACCTCTTAAATAGTTCATATTTAGAACAAGATATGCGAATTCACATAAGTGCAAATATCAATAAACAATAATGATTTAGAATAATTATCAATAATTAATTCAGCTTGGACAATACAACAATTGTAAATTTAAAATCACTTGCTTAATCAAATTAATTTAGGTTTCAGAATAACTTGCACAATAAGAATAAAGTTAAGGTTCAGAAGAACTTGTCTGCTCCGCTGACTATTGTTACTCAACTTAAACTAACTTCCTTTGGATGACCTAATATTTAACACGTTGAGCTACCAATCAGTATATCACATAACCTTAATATACAACACTTAGATCATCTAACACTTAATCATAACCGTTAATCACGTAATAATATTATCAACCTTTAATACTATTTTAATCACTCAATTATCATTTAAGAATATATCAATCACTTCATAATATTATTACATTTAATAATATATTAACCACAAATAAATATTATTAACCATTTAATAATATCTTATTCACTTACAAATATTATTATCTATTTGAAACAATTACTAACATTATTAATTATTTAATAATGTCTCACTATTTTTCTAATAATATTATTCATTAAATAATATCTTAATCATTTACAAATATTATTAACAATTTAATAATATTTTATCCTCTTAATAATATTATTAATCCTTTAATAATATTTTAATCATTTGTTAATATTATTAATTATTTAGTAATATTTTATTCACTTACTAATATTATTAACCATTTAATAATATTTTAATCCTTTATTAATATTATTAATCACTTAATAATATTTTATTCACTTATTAATATTATTAACCATTTAATAATATTTTATTTATTTATTAATATTAGTGATCATTTAATAATATTTTATTTACTTACTAATATTATAAACCATTTAATAATATTTTAATCCTTTAATAATATTATTAATCATTTAATAATATTTTATTCACTTATTAATATTATTAACCATTTAATAATATTTTATTCATTTATTAATATTATTAATTATTTAATAATATTTTATTTGCTTTATTAATATTATTAATCATTTAATATTCTTTAAACCTCTATCTAATATTATTAATCATTTAATAATATTTTATTCATTTTTTAATATTATTCTTAAAAATATTTTATTCATTTTTTAATATTATTAATAATTTAATAATATTTTATTTATTTTCTTATTTAATTAAACATCTATATTTTCATACTTTCTTACCCGAATTGATCCGACCCAAACCGAAATAACCCGGCACGACCCGACCTGGTCTGAAAAAATTATTTGTGCCGAAAAATAGCATTGGGCCCCAGCGCAGTGTTTTGTACTAAACACTTTGCCTAGGGTTCAGTCAAGCAAAATACAAATTTTAATTTTTCAGATTTTTCCAACTTTGACGTTTTTGATTCAAACTTTCATAAAATGAAATATACACATCCAAATGACACCAAATTGGTCTTGTTAGCTTCGTAACTTAATGATTTACAATATTTCATGGATCAATCGTATTTTTGAAATCGTTTTTGACACAAAATTTAGGATCGATTAACTAGGGTTTCACAAATGACATGTTTTGCGATAAAGATCATAACTTTCTCATTTTTTCATATTTTTGAGTGATTCAAGTTGGGTTATCTTTATAACTCATAGATCTAACATTATAGCCATAAAAATTAAATAATCAACTTGTACATTTCAAACTACAACTATTTATAGCACATAGCAAATTAGAGTTTTACCGATAAACCTTTATATGCACTTATCTTCTATTTATTTACATATCAAGCATGTCATACACATGTTGAACATATATAACCATGGATCTACTGCGCCGGGGCACGATTATTGAACTAGGACACAGCGCCGGGGTGCTGTGCCAATTTTTCAAAAAACATATTTTTGCAAATCGGGTCGGGTCGGGTCTGTTTGTGTTTAGTTGGGCGAGAATATTTTAAAATTAATTTTATTATTTTTAGATCCAATTTAAATAATTAAAGTATTATTAAATGAATAATAATGTTAGTAAATTATTAAAATATTATTAAATGATTAATAATATTAAAATATTATCAAATGAATAATAATATTGATAATTGATTAATAATATGATTAAATGATTAATAATATTATAAAGTGATTAAATTATTATGAAATGATTAATAATAATAAGTGATTAAAATATTATTAAATGAATAATAATATTAGTAAATGATTAAAATATTATTAAATGATTAATAATAATAATAAATAAATAAAATATTATTAAATGATTAATAATATTAATAAGTGATTAAAACATTATCAAAGGGTGATAATACTACTAAGTGTTTATTGTACTATTAAATGTTTAATTAAGATATACAAAAGTTATTAATATGAATCAATATGTGATATACTAATTGAAAGATCAATCTTATTAATGTTATGTCTTTACAAAGAAAGTTAATTTAAATTGATTATAAGTAATCAACAAAACATACGAGTTTCATAACTTAACTTGTATTTATTTTTCAAGTATTCTAACTATGATAATTATTAAAAATTATTCTACATCGACATTGATCATTAATATTTGCACTTAGGGCAATTGAATACTTATTCTATATTGAAGTTTTAAAGTTCTTTTACTCATGAACTGTTTAAGAAATAGTCTATGCTAATTGTTCAGCTACACATTGCATGTTTAAATTCATTTACTTGAATATTGTTGAAACTTATCCAAACCAATAGTTGGTGCAAACTTATATAATAAGACTGAGAACAAACAACCCTTATGAAGGGGTAATATTATGTCGAAAAACCATGAAGGGTTTCGAAGATATAAGGATGAAAATATGATGGAGATTATGTGAATATATTTGATCTATTTATGTAGTATGCCATATTAGGCTCAATATATATGTATGAGTATTTAGTTTTGCAAAGCTATGGTGAAAACATATTTTCTAAATTATGTGAGCTATGTATTCAAGTTATTTGTGAATATCTAGAGTTTATATAGTCATATGTGGTGTAATGTCTTTGTATGTGAAAATGTAATGTTAAATGTAAATAAGAACGAACTTAGGTGAAACCCTAGGTTGATGTATGTTTTGGTGTCCTATAGTTCTAAATGTGCAAGTCACTTTGTGGATCTATATGTTATATGTGTTAAATAAGTGTATTATGTGAATCATCTAAGAAAAAGGAGCTACAAAGATGGTAAAATGAATGGAAAATTATTTTTATAAAAACTTATGTCGAGACGGAAGAACTTAAGGATTTGAGTCATTTTCGATCTACTTCTTTCTATCAATATTTGGATAAGAATTTTTTCACACGATAAGTCTTTCTCAATTTGAATCGGCTCATAGGATATAACGTGTTTATAATCAGGCTTGCATGGTCGCAACACTGACACATGAAACACATTATGGATATATTCCAGTTCAGGAGGTAAAGCTACCCCATACGTCACTTCACCCATTTTCTTCAATATCTCAAACGGTCCCATGAACCTAGGGCTCAATTTTCATTTCTTTCCGAATTTTATCTTCCCTTTCCAAGAAGATACCTTCAAAAATACAAAACTCTCCACTTCGAAATCTCTTTTCTAACGATGCAAATCCGCATATTTCTTTTGTCGGCCTTGAGTTGTTACTAGATGAGCTTTTATAAGCTTGATAATATCCACTGTCTGTCAATTTCATCCTCAAAAATCGACATTCCCTTACTTCGTCCCAACATAAGGGTGTCCTACATTTCTTCTCATATAAGGCTTCACACAGCGACATACCTATACTTGCGTGATAACTATTATTATACGCAAATTCTACTAATGGCAGATGGTCTTCCCAACTGCCCTTGAAATTCATCATACAACATCTGAGCATGTCTTTCAATGTCTGAATTGTTCTTTCACTTTGCCCATCACTCTGCGGATGATACGTAATACTCAACCTCAACCACGTCCCTATTCTTTCTTGAAGACACCTCTAAAAATTTGACGTGAAACGCAAATCTCTATCAGACACAATTGATACTAGCACTCCATGTCTTAAAACTATTTCTTTAATGTACAACTTGGTCAACTGATCCAAATTGAACCTAATTTTGATCGATAAAAAGTGCACTGACTTTGTTAGTCGATCTACGATCACCCATATAGCGTCGTAATCTTTTTGTGTAGCTGAAAGTCCTACCACAAAAATCTATCAATCTATCATGATATGCTCCAACTTCCACTCGAAAATCTCTAACGGTTGTAATAATCTGCTCGATCATTGATGTTCTGCATTTACCCTTTGACAAGTTGGGCATCGGCTAACGCATTCTGCAACCTTTCTTTTCATGTTCGGCCACCAAAAATATTGACGTAGATCTTAATACGTACTACTCGTATGTATCGAGTGTCTTGTACTATGGGCCTCTTGTAAAATCTCCTCTCTTAATTACTGTACTAATGGTACCCAAACTTGCTCTTCAAATCTTAGCAATTCTTTGTTATTTACTTTAAATTTGACCTCTTCTCCATCGGTCATTCTCTTTCTTATCCTACTGCATTCTTCGTCTTCGTCTTGAGCCTTATTTACCTTGTCTAATAAGGTGATAGTCGCCTCATTCTCTGTCAATTTCTCCTTCGAATCATTCGGATCATTTACTTCAAACTCCATTCTGGCTATTTCTTTTATCAGTTCCTCTTGGTTTGTCAATGTAAACAACTCATCTCTACTCTTTTTGCTTATTCCTCCTTTGATACTCCTGCACAATGTAAATCATTTATCATTTAGGTGTCAAGAATGTCAGTTATAAATCATTGATGTTGTATACCTCATTGGTTTGTTTATTTTTTGGACCACCTGATGTAGTTAACTTCCTTTTCATCTACCTGCTTGGCTAAAACAGAGAAACACAAAACTGTTACATACTAATATAAAATCAACTACACACACTCTCAATTTATAAAAATTATCATACTTACATTTCTTAACTGAGGTTGCTTGTTTTGAATTGTGTTTATTATGTTTATGAATTGACATTTAAAGGAAAATTACTCTTATTGTGCTCTACCTGTCTACATTTTGAACAATGCATTTCTTTTTCCTTCCTTGTAATCTTTGTAGGATTGTTTAGATTTTCTCATTCCTTTTTTCTTCTCACTCTCTGAGGTTTGCCCTTGAATTTCTTGCGTATTGGTGGAGGCAACATCTTCTAATAAGTTATTTCACCCAAAAAAACTGCTCATAAACTCTAACATATGTGTGTATGCTTGTAAATATGTTTCCTTCTTATACCAATTAGCATAAGTTTCAAGATCCCCCTCCCTAAAATAGATAGCAAAAATGGCTTGAGCATATGAAATGCCTGTCAAATTCCACTTTCTGTATGCACATGTCTTCATATCGATGTTAACCAAATATGTATCTCCTTTCATTTTAACTTGAAACTCATTCCCTCCACCCCCACATTGGATCACAATAAGCATAATCGTCAATAGCTTTATCAAGCTTTTTTTTAATCTTAGGACATATACTATCATTTGACTTCAATATTGCATCCCTTTTAGTATGGAGCCTAATCAAAATTTGGCTTCTTATCTCTTCTAACATATCAATGCAATTCATCCACCTTGCTTTCACAATCCATGCATTAAATCATTCTTAAATGTTGTACTTAACTACATCTGATTTGCTTACAGTCTTTAAAAAAGACTAACTTCATACCTTAGAATTTTGTTCTTGCAGTTTATGATGTACATCCCTGTTTAGTCTATTCAGCTCATTCATATTTCTCTTAAACTCAGCTTTATATGTTGATATTAATGCTGCCCAGAAAGCCTTCCGTATTGCCAATTATGAGAACTTTTTTCTAAAGTTTGCATATAGTGCCTTGCACAATTCATGTGCTCAGCAAAAGGAATAACTTCGTCAATGGCCACATTCAACCTTTTTTATTGATCATTGACCACTGTCCAGTCAGCCCCATCACTTCCCTCTAAGTCTTCAACCAATAATTTCATAAACTATTTCCAATTATCAGTGTTTTCACTCTTCACAATAGCCTATGCAATAGGATACATTTGGTTCCCATTTCTAGCCATAGTTGAGAGCAACTGCCCCCCACCCCAACAGTCTTAAGGAAACATCCATCTAGCCCAATTATAGGTCTACATCCCTCAATCCAACCCCTTTTCAAAACATGCAGATATACATAGAACATCATCAAGTAAAGCTGATCAATAGGGTTGTTTCTATATAGAAGAATGTCAATTGTGTTGTTCTTGTTGGACTTGATCAATTCAGTGCCCTAATCCTAAACCTTTCCATAGTGTTCAACCAGTAAATCCCAAACATTACTTAAAACTCTGCTTCTAATCCTAGAACACTTGCATATTGTAGTATCAAACTGAAATTTCCTCTTGATCTCATATTGTATGTCTTTTAACTTCCAATAAGGGTTTTTTCTAATTTTATTGCCATAAAACTCTTCATCACTGCTTAATTGTTCATCATTAGTAGCTCCATCATCAAAATCCTCAATAGTTTCATCATAAGAATCCTTAGTAGCTTCAACATCAGTCAAATCAGCATTCATACCACAACTTCCCCTATTTTCTTTATCTTTGAGCATACTAAGTAGGTCCATATTTTTCTGATAATCAGGGCGATCCTTATCTAATTTATGATCCACAAAAGCTTCCACACTCATATCTTTTACAGATGCTTAAATTAAATCCCTAATGAAATTATCATCATGAACTAATCGAAACCCATTCACTATATTTAAAGAAAACCATGGTAATAGTATGATACACTAACATATGTGTCATTTTCTCATTTATACGTGTAGTGCACAAAAAATCAAGATCAGTGGGGACAACCCTTTTGAACCCTCCTGCATAATGTTGTGTGGGCTCACTAACAAACTCTCCACTATAGTGTACAAATGACATCATCTTTCTCACAAATTAAAAAACAAAAAAATCACATTACAAACAATTACTAACCCTAATATATTAATTACAAATCAAATCCAAATCACAATTATTGAAAAGACTAATATAAGAAATCCAAATCATAAGCATTGAAAAACTTAATATAAAAATTTTACGGTGAATAATGAAAAGCATTTAACAACATAATATAAATAATTTGCTTTGAATAATGAAAAAAACTTAACAAACATAATATAAAAATTTTGCCCAAAATCATGAAAAACAGACCCCAAATAAAATAATTAAATCAACTATTATACAAACCACAAGAACAACAATTCAGAAAGATACCTATTATTTTATAAAAATCAACTACACCAAAATCAAGTACACAAAATCAGTACTTCACATGCCCTAAAATCTCAAAACTACAAAAAGGTGGGCAATATACACATAAAGTAAGCATAAACATGCCTAATATTTTATAAGAAAAACAACAATTATACCAACACTCAAGATCAAGTACACAGATTTAGTATTCCACAAGCCCCAAAACCTGAAAACTATAAAAAGAGTGGAGTTTGGATACTTACTTCTTGTTGTACTTCAAATTTGTTACGCATTCTGTTTACGAAAATTTAAATAGGAATTTACACGTAAGTATACGCAGCCCACAAGTATCGCAATTTAATTATAAAATAAAACTATTTAAAATTACTAACTAAGTTAAACTAGTGAAAAAGATTAAATCAAATTAAAAATATTTAAGATCATAATTTTCTCCAATACTTCATTTAAATCTCTTCACTCTCTTTTTAATTAATTAATTATATAGAATTGCTAACTGAGATTTCTTAACTATTTACTAACATTTTTCAAGAATTAATAAAAAGATTTATTCCGCTTAAGTTGCTATAAAAATTAATTTCTAATAAACTCATTAAGATCCAACTCTCAATATGTTACACGTGGCATATAGGTATCTTCATCCTATACACTATTATGATATTATTCCTAGAAAAAATAAACAAATTCACATGTTATCATATCCGAATCTAAACCTATACTCCACTTTTGATTTCATATAGATTATCCCATTAATTATTGTACTAAATAATTATACATGAACGCACAAAATATGATAAACAATCCATATATAATCATTAATAATTAATAAATTAATTAATTAATTAAACTACTCATTGGGTTCAATTGCAATCTCAATAATAAATTAATTCATAATTAAATAATAAATTATCCACAAATAATTCAACATCTCAAAATTACAAAAATAAAAATAAAAGTAAAAGAAAAGAAATCAAATCTGTATTGATATTCGTTTGTCACTCGGATCACAGTCTCCAATTTTCAAGCTCCACCTTTAATTATTGAATCATTCGCGTTTAATATTTGCTTCTAATTCTACCCTTTAACTACTCTAATATAATATTCTCCTCTAAAACTATGTTAATCTATCATCATCTGCTGAAAATAAGAGTTACATAGTGTATTTATAGGAGTACAATATTAATCCTAAGCTAATGTGGAAAAGAAATCCAATTAGAAATCAAAAAACTAGCAAAATCCTGAAAATCTGCTACAAGCATGTTGCCAAACACAGCCTTGGTATCATTTAACCAAGTCAAAACGCGTCGTTGTTGCGCTGATAGCTGGCCGCCCGTGTGATACATACATTGCGCAAAATCTTCATGCACCCGCAGTCCAAACGATGCCGCATCAATCCTCGCAAGCTCCTGACCATACCCTGTAATGCGCGCCCTGAATCCCCCTTCACCGAACGACGCTGCACGCTGTCGAATATTACTAAATTGCCATCAACACTTGCAGAATTAAGATTATGCCATTCCTTCTTTACTTCCTTTAAAATTAAATATAAATTAATTAAAAATAATATAAAAATACTAAAAATAATAATAATACATAATATTAAATAAATTACAACAAATCAATTAAAATGCTTGAAACTAACAAATAATTAAGTCTAAAAATATTAAATAAATAGGTAAAAAATCACATTATCAAATACCCCCAAGCTTAACTCTTTGCTTGCCCTCAAGTAAAATAAAAATAAAAACCAAGACTCTACTAAATAACTAAAATTACTCAAGCAATTGCTTGAATCATTAAGAATTTTAAAATTAGTCTCAACAATTTTTAAATGATAACTCAAAGAAAATTACAAAATCTTGCAAAGTCAAAAAATTTAACATATCTATTAATCTTACTCTACTCAAGACCCTTCGTGTGACGCCCCCAAATCTAGGCCCACACAGCCCAAACTTGAGTCGTCAAAAGACTAAAACAAAATTATTACAACAAAGCACAACGTACAATAATACAGTGTATAATAATACACAACTAAGTCTTCACTATTATTGCCACACTATTTTACAACACGTGAAGACTAGGATAGCTATTCCTCGGACTCTCACTCCATCCCCCAGCTAGACCCCATTACGTTTTCATCTCCTGTTGAAAAACAATGGAACAAAAGAAAGGGTGAGCTCAAATAGCCCAGTAAGAAATATCATGACTAAGATAATGACGAATAAATTATCATTAGCCTTCAACAGTTGAGTTCTTGATAGAATACAATAGACTACAAGGTTTATATCAGAAATTGCAGTTAAATTCTTGAACAATTTTAGATCAATAATAGCAGCGGAATGAGCAATCTGTTAGAAGAATAATGCAGACTATAATGTCCACTCGGTTCTCTTTTTAGGAAAAACATCATCAACTTTTATCATCTGAAATATCATTAGTCAAGATAATACAATTTCACAGTTCCTGATCATAATCATGCAGATCAACAGTTCATCTTTGCACTACGGGCAAAAGACATTCAATATAACACCAACGGTCATGATTATACCAGATTCAGCCTTTGGTCATAATCATACCAAACAACAGTTCATCTTTGCACTACGGGCCAAAGAGAACATTCACCACGTGCCATAAAAGACCCCGAACAGATGTATCGCCTTTAACATATTATATCGCCTTTAACCTATCATCTGTTCAACAATTATATCGCATCTGTGCCCCCGGCCACAGATATTCACAACAACTTGATTTTGGATGATTAGAATGATATAAATGATGAACAGAAGAAACAGGATAAACAATAAGTATCAGAATTTTATTTTGTACAGATTCAAATAATGTCCAAATTGTCAACATGATGTGGAGTGAAATTTAAAAATGATATTCAAGATCCACAGTTCAGAATAACGGTTATAGTTCAATAGAAAGATTCAGCAAATAGGAAGGTTCAGTTGAAATGATGAAGTGCAACTATTATGGAACATATAATATTTTCAGGAATTATAGAAGCAATAGTTCCATAATAAGTTTCGATTTAGGTGTATGAAAGAAAATAATATCCCTTACCGTAGCAGGTTTGATTAACAAAAGGTGAAGAAAATTAACACAAAGGATTATTCACCAACAGGCGGTAATCCGCGCCGTAAGGTTATTCCCACAAATTAATACATGGAAATAAAAGGCACATCTTATGAGTAAGGAAGAAACAATATTATTTTTGAGAATCAAGTAATGATAATCCTTTACCATAGTAAGTTTGAATAATGGAAGATGAAAAAGATGGTATCCCTTACCGTAATAAATTTAAGAGTGTGAAAAGAATAATATTCCTTACCACAGTAAATTTAAGAGTTTGAAATGAATGGTATTCCTTACCGTAATAAGTTAGAATATGAAAGAAGATGATATTCCTTACAAGTGAGAAAATAAAATGACATTCCTTACCTTAACACGTGACTGGATATTGATTTAAATGAGGTTGATCAACCTATATATATATATATATATATATATATATATATATATATATAATAAAATTAGTAATTACCACATATAAATATTCATGGTGTATACAAACTCGTATATTATAAATTGGTTAAAAGTAGTTTGATCAAATAATATAATATAATAATAAAATAATAAAAACTTAAAATTAAATTACTATTCCCAAAGTTACTATTCACGGGTTACTATTCACTCACGGGTTACTATTCATCCCGGAGTTACTATTAATCCCGAGTTTACTATTCACTCACGGGGTTACTATTCACAGTATAAAAATATAATTTTTCAAAATAAAGTCTTTCAAATGAAGTTTTTCAACATAAATCTTTGAAAGAAAGAGTCTTCTAAAGGAAGATTTGTGAATGCCGTGAAATATATAAATTTATGAAATTTTAATAAAAGACTTACTTGAAAATTTTCTGCACTCTTTTTGGCTTTCAAACACTCAAAATAATATTACTATACCCAAATAAAATACCCAATATTATGGTAGGAGGATTTTGAGTTTTTAGCGTACCTTTATTGCTCATCAGAGCAATCTATTTATAGTGCAAAGGAGAATGTGAATTTTGACAGAGTGTGCTGGAGGAGCACACTTAGTTTGACAAAAAGTGGGATGGTGTGCGGTAGGTGGCTGATGACAACCCACCAATTTTGATAAAGCATACATGGTTTACTAAAGGAATAAGTGGGAGAACAACCTTTTAGAAAATTTGGTAATGATGGGCCATTCATTTTAAAAGTAATAAAACGTGCTAGAATTATAAAATGATGGCACACCATCCTTGAAATTCATTTTTGCTGAATGAATAACAACAAAAACTTATGTATCATATTATAATATATTATAATAATATTTTATAATAAATCAGATATATTACCCCCACCTGCCATAATTTTCTTCTCACCTTATTAGACTAATATATAAAATATCAATATTTAATGTCGCAAAAGTGATGACAATAATTCAACAATAATGTAAGAAACACGTTACAAATCATTATTAATTTAATAATATAAATTACAGTGTAATAACAATTATTGAATCAATAATGCAAAATACTGTGTAACAACAATTATTGAATTGATAACATAAAATATTATGCAGTGACAATTATTGATGAAATGATGTGCAACAGTTACGGTGTCAATTATCAGATCAATAATGCAAATACTGTGTAATAACCAATTTATCAATTCAATAATATAAACGCTGCACAATACCTTGTGCTACTGTAGAATACCGCGTGCTACAGTAAAATACTATAAATTATCGTATGCTACTATTCTTTTATTACCGGTATTTTAACAGTTAACACCGTTGACTATTTTTATTTAAAAAGGTTACTTCTGTCGTTTTCTATATCCGACAAATATTCCGTTGTGGGGTCCACCAATAATTTTGTTATTTCGGCGCCGTCGTACGGCACAAATATTCCCCGACCAAACGAATATTCCCCGACAAAGCGAATATTGTCCGACAAAATAAAATTTGCACATAACATCTTTAACTTTCAATTTTGTTAATTTAACCACTTATTGTTTCAGGAAAAATATATACGAAGAAAAATTTAATTTTATATATCATAAAATTCGGGGTCTTACACTTCGTGTGTGTGTGAATTCAAATATATCAAACTAATCAAAACTCAAATAAATTTATGTAATTAAATGACTCATAAAAGTTCATAATAAAAGAATTACAAAACAAAACTCTATAACTCACTTTTACACATCTTTCAGCTAATAAAGGCAAATATAAATTAAATGATCAACAGATTTTTTTTCTTTTTTCACGTTTCGTACACTAGGAACATTTTTATTTTATTTTTTTAAATTCACCACATTCCTTTCCAAACATGTTAACCATAGGTGAGTGCATTTTATGCTCCATCTCACTCTTCTTCTTTTTTATGCTCACGAGTGCGTTTTACGCTCCATCTCATTTTCTTCGCATGTTTATGAGTGAGTGCGTTTTACGCTCTATCTCAACTCACCATATAACTATTAATTCAATTCGAAAAAAGGATCAACTCTTCAAACAATTCTAGAATAATTTACCTAAATCATCTCTCCCAAATTATATTCCGCCTCATATTTCACTTCAAGTTATGATCAAATAAGTTATAGAATTCATAAATATTTATCATAAGCAATTAACCACATAAACCTTTTCTAACTTAAATCTAACTCAAAATAAATTGATACGAGTGCATAAAAATAAAAGATCTCAAATAAAATAATAACTAATAAAAAGCCAAAATTCATACTAACAAATTTTTTTCTATTTCTCAAGAGTTATTAAATAAAAATAAAAATTTTATATTTGACCAAAAATTTAATTCAATTAATTCATTACCCAATAGACTCTACCTAAAAACTAAGTTACCTTATTTTCGTAGGAAACACGATTACACTTAGCATGTGCAATAAGCTTTAAACCCCATGGTTATCCCAAGTGGACGTGTTATGTCTCGTGAAGGTTTGCAATGCATATACCCACAAAATTCCCAAAATTTAAACTAAAAAAAACCTAAAAAATTAAAAATTAAATTCAAATTTTTTAAAATTTACCCATACCCCTAAACTTAAAACAGACATTGTCATCAATGTATAAAATAAAGAAAAGTAAGAACAATGGACTCCCCTAAATATGTAGCATTTTTTCCTTCTCATATGCTAAGTCTGGACTGCATTAAATAAATCTGAAACAAAACAAAAATAAAATATTAAAACAAATAAAAAAACTAAATTTTACTATAAAGAAATCTGCTAAAAATAAAATTAAATAAAAATAAATAAATAATTAAAACTTGGGTTGCCTCCCAATAAGCGCTTGTTTTAATGTCTCAGCTTGACTACTCCCTTTCTCTCAATCAGGCTCAATCGCAAAAATTATTTTTTCATGCCTCCTTGTTGTCTTTTCTTTGATTTTCATGGCATCCTTGAAAGATTGTGAACCACCCCCAAACTTGAATTCATCCAAGTAATCGCAGTCTTCAACAAAGTTAACCCGATAGTACTCCTCAGAATTTTTAAATTGTAGCACGAAAGGTACGATCGAATTTTTCTTACTACCATTTAAATTCAAGACTTGATCATCCTCGTCATTCTTTTCCTCTTCCCAAACATTGCTCCTTTTCTTTTCAACCTCATCATCATCTTCCTCATCTGAACGAGACCTCTTTAGCTTTATTTTTTTAGCCTCTTGAAACTTCTTGTCATTTTCTAATATAACTACCTCACACTACTCTTTATCTTCCTCCTCAAGATTTATCTCTATATTGCTAGGTAAAGTTTCACGAAGGCAATTGTTGACTAGATTGGCAAGTTATTCCTTTCGACTCTCATCATCTTCCCTTTGAATTTCACAATCTCGTATTAATTCTTCATTGCATTTAATACTCATCTCATTATATTCTGTAATCCTCGCAAGAATTTCCTCACAAGTTGAGTTTTTCTCTTGCTACGGTGAATGTTGTTGATACGAGAATTCTGACGGATATGATTGTTCTGGAGCAAAATATTGGGCTTGATCATTATTATTCATGAATGATTCGTATAATCCTGCCAACTCGGATAATAGTAGTATGGGGTGTAACTAGACTGCTGGTTGTAAGTATTCTGAATGGACTGTCTCTCAAACACGTCAATCCGCCATTTAAGTATCAAAAGTTGATTAACCAATGGCTCAAATATTGTCGCCCTTGATGGATCCGTCATCTCAAAATACCACTGGTAATTAAATGCAGCCATTGTACTTGGAAAAAAAATTCAAATAAATAAAAATATATAAACTAATTTAATTCTCCGACAACGGTGCCAAAAACTTGTTTACTTAAATTTAAATAGGAATTTACAAGCAAGTATACGCGACCAACAAGTAATATAGTAATACATTCAAGTGTCGATCGTACAGGGAATTAAAAATAACTAATAGCAAACACTAATTTTATATCAAATTAATTCTATTTAAACAGTCACAATTTAATTATAAAATAAAACTAATTAACATTACTAACTAAATTAAACTATTGAAAAAGATTAAATCAAATTAAAAATAGTCAAGATCACAATTTTTCTCAATGTTTCATTTAAATCTCTTCACTCTCTTTTTAATTAATTAATTATATAGAATTGTTAAATGGAATTTCTTAACTATTTACTAACCTTTTTTCAAGAATTAATAAAAAAAAATTATTCCAATTAAGTTGTTATATTGCTATGCAAAATAACTTGAAATAAACTTATTAAGATCTAACTCTCAATATGTTACACGTGGCATATAGGTATCTTCATCCTATACCTTATTACGATATTCTTCCTAGAAAGAAAAAACAAATTCGCATGTTATCATATCCAGATCTAAACCTATGCTCCACTTTTGATTTCATATAGATTATTCCATTAATTATTACGCTAAATAATTATACATGAACGCACAAAATATGATAAACAATCCATATATTATCATTAATAATTAAAAAGAAAAAAAATTAAATTAAAATACACATTGGGTTCAATTGCAATCTCAATAATAAATTAATTCATAATTAAATAATAAATTATCTAGAAATAATTCAACATCTCAAAAGTACAAAAATAAAAATTAAAGTAAAAGAAAAGAAATCAAATATGTGTTGATATCCGTCTGTCACTCGGATCACAGTCTCCAATTTTCAAGCTTCCCCTTAATTATCGAATCATTCGTGTTGAATATTCACTTCTAATTCTACTCCTACACTACTCTAATATAATATTCTCCTCTAAAACTATGTTAATCTGTCATCATCTGCTGAAAATAAGAGTCACATAGTGTATTTATAGGAGTACAATATTAATCATAAGCTAATGTGAAAAACAAATCCAATTAGGAATCAAAAAAACTAGCAAAATTCCGAAAATCTGGTAAAAGCGTGTTGCCAAACACGGCCTTAGTATCATTTGACCAAGTCAAACGCTCCACTGACAACTGGTCGCCCGTGTGATCCGCGCATTGCGTGAAGTCTTCATGCACCAGCAGTCCAAACGACATCGCATTAATCCTCGCACGCTCCTGACCATACCGCGCAATGCGCGCCCTGAATCCCCCTTCACCGAACGACGCCGCACGCTATCGAATATTACAAAATTGCTATCAACACTTGCAGAATTACGATTATGTCATTCCTTCTTTACTTCCTACAAAATTAAATATAAATTAATTAAAAATAATATAAAAATATTTAAAATAATAATAATGCATAATATTAAATAAATTACCACAAATCAATTAAAATGCTTGAAACTAACAAATAATTAAGTCTAAAAATATTAAATAAATAGGTATAAAATTCCATTATCACATTCGTCACTTAATCTCGCCGAAACCACTTAATTTGAAGGTCGCACAAGCAATTTTGAAGAATCGTGTCGTGTTCTCTCTCCTTCTCTCTCTCTCTCTCTCTCTGTTTGTATTATACGTTCTGAGTTTGTTGGGTAAATTATTTTCTAAACGTCGCTCCTTCACAGGAGATTACCCTCCACGTGGGTACCCAATATAAATGTCATTATCCACGTATGATCTGTTAGCCTACTCAATGTTTTTTGTCATATCCTTTAGTCAATTATAATGATTTTACATATTTGTTATGAAAATAATATAACCTCAAGTCAATCACATTTGATGTAATAAGAATATATTTTGTAATCTTATTTGTTTATTAATAATAATCTTATTAAAGGCACTTCCTTATTCATGATTAATTAGTTAAATTAACTAAATAAATAAACTCATAGTTTTGAGCAATACTTTTAGAATCATAGTGTTGATCATGCTAATGACATCTAAATTCAAGATAGTTCAAAACTAAAATATTCATAATCGTGTGATCACTAAAATAAGGATTAGTAAATTCAGGTAGATTAGTACATACTATGTTTGCTCTTATGAAAAGGATGATTGATTTTATAATCATTAGTGTGGAAACACTAAAGCAAGTATGTAGGTGCTTATTAAAGAATAAGTTAACTGAACATGACTCGCTTAAGGAATACTTAATGGAGTTTTATTTGTCTGTCAATAGGAGTTCCTAATGTGGTAGTAGTACAAGTGATCCTTGGACTTGAGATCACCATAGTACCTTATGTATGATAAGTTATACTTATTTATATTCCTTAAGATTATTTGGTATAACAAATAATATGTTCAGGTATAATAAGTTATACATGGAGGTAGGTGAATGATCAACAAAGGATCTACCATTTTCAGTAAAGGAAAACAATGTCCTATATAATTCGATAAATGACAACTCAAAAATTCTTGACCAAGGTGAAATGAAAATTATAAAGGTGTTTCTAATTTACATTAAACTTGTGCATTTGAGAATTAAAATGCATATGATCAAATAAAATAAGACTTAACAGTAATTTCATATCTTATATTTGATTGAAACATTGTGTGGTAGAATAATTGAATTGTACGATAACTATTCACAGGATAAGTTCTTTGTGGTCAAATGTTGAAATTCATATTATCTAGAAAGTCGTTGATCGCTAAGAGAACTTACTCTTATTGTGGAATAAATATTATTTAGTTAAATAAGTTAAATAATTTAATTAATTTATATAAATAAGATTATAGTTGTTCTAATTTATTTATTCTACAACTGGTATAATATAGAGAACCAAAAGGGTAACACCGCAAAAGAAAATTATTTATTTAAGAAGTAAGTGGCATAATCGTAATAATAAATTAAGTATATTTAATTTTTATTATGGCGATAGAATAAATTAAATAGCTTACTATTTATAATTTAGTATTTTTAAAATACTAATTATAAATTAATAAAAATAAGTCTTATTATTATTATTACTATTATTATTATTATTTAGTTTCTAAATGGTTTATGAATTAATTAATAAGTAGTAGTACCCTTATTATAAATAATTAAGTTCTTAAATGGTTTAAGAATTATACTTATTATAATAATTAATTTAGTTCCTAATTAGATTAGGAGTTAAATTAAAACCCTACTCCTAAAGAGTTTAGGAGGGTTGAGCAAATATATAAATAAGAGAATTCTTATTATGGATGAGGTTACTCACTTTTTTGGATTATTAGAGAATACTTCATATTTTCTCTACAATCTAAAAACTAGAAGAGAGAGAAAATTAGGGTTAGTTGTGACACCCCCAAATTCGGGTTCCAATATCTCGACCTTTATGCTCACGATAATAAACATTCAATCACCTTTAGACAACATATATAAACTAACGCGGAATAAATAAACATTAGTTGTCTATTACAAAAGATTTACTATGGTTCCAAGGCCTACAACCTTAACTAATTACATCATGAATACCTTGGTAATACAAAATGGTTCCACGATTACATAACAGAATAGGAGCATTTAAACATGTACTATGCATCTTATTCTTTAAGCTTTCTCTTGCCTTTGTCCTTTTTAGAACTCTCGGGTTTAGCTGCAAATAGTTCATAATATAGTAAAAGTGAGCAACTACTTTGTTCAACAAGTTTACAATAATTAATAAAGACATATCATAAATAACTTGCGAATGAAATAAAGTACTCAACAATTGAAAGTAGTTGATGGATTTACTGATAAAATAATCAAAATTCAAACGAAGGAATAAATAATGATTATTTACTGGTGAGTGATCTAATAGACCATGAACATAACTGATACAATATATTTTAATCCGTCAGTTTGTACTCGAGGGGATCAACCATTTGTACACTATGTGTATGGATAACATTTAACTCAGACTGCATCGCAATATCTGACACTTAATTTTCCCCTATCAAGGGTTGCTCTCTCAGTCAAGAATTCGCACCATAGATTGGGTTGGATAGCTTTTAAAATATACCATCTCATCGTCTAGCCGAAACAATTGGCATAGACTTCTTCTTTTTTTTAAATAGTTCGTGAATAAAAAAACTTTACATGCTTCATATTTCAATAATGAAAACATGGATTCGAATGCATTATGTGCGAAGGTCAATAATATTAATGATGTAGAATAATTTGCAAAAATTACACTACTTAACATATATTTCAAAATTTTAACTCGAGTTTGAGTTACGAAACTTGCTCATTATAAATTTTGAGTAAGGATAGAAAACTTGCCTAGTTCGCGACGTACTGTTAATTCAGATTAATTAGATCCACTTTGAAAGACCTAACATTGATAACGTTGGTATCTCAATTAGTACATCATATAAGGATTCATTTTAAGTCTTAATTAAGTCGTCACTTAAACACATAACTTCCTAATCAATAACACATAACCTACAAGACAATATTATTACATTTGGATAATACCCTAATTACATATTAGTATTATTAATCACTTAATAACACCTTAATGAACTCCCAATATTTATTAATTGTTTAATAATATTTTAAGTGTTCACTAATATTATTAATCATTTAATAATATTTTAAGTGTTTACTAATATTATTAATCATGTAATAATATTTTAATTGTTTGTGTATTCTTTAATTATTTTTTTAATATTTAATTAAATAATAATTAATGAACTAGTTGATTAACTTTACATATTATTAATTAAAAAATAAATAATTAATTCACTTAACTTTAATATCCTTTAATCATTATTTAATATTAATTAATTAATAATTAATTAATTAATTGATTAACTTTATTTACTATTTAATATTAATTAAATAATAAATAATTAGTTAATTAAACTTAATATCTTTTAATCATTATTTAATATTAATTAAATAATAATTAAGTAATTGATTAACTTTACATATTATTTAATATTAATTAAATAATAAATAATTAGTTTATTAACCTTAATATCCTTTAATTATTTTTTAATATTGATTAAATAATAATTATTTAATTATTTAACTTTACTTATTATTTAATATTAATTAAATAATAAATAATTAATTTATTAACTTTAATGTATACTAACTATTAGCTAAATGATAGTTAATTACCCAATTTTCTTTACATATTATTTTATATTAATTAAATAATATATAAATAGTTCAATTATCATTTATTAGCAATGAATAATAATTTTTA
Source organism: Hedera helix (assembly GCA_947179155.2). Classification (NCBI taxonomy): domain Eukaryota; kingdom Viridiplantae; phylum Streptophyta; class Magnoliopsida; order Apiales; family Araliaceae; genus Hedera; species Hedera helix. The sequence goes on from OX359285.1 coordinate 23,545,712, forward strand.
TATTATTATTATTTATTTAGTAAGGTTTAATCAACCATTAATTCTAATAAATGTCAAATGACACAAAATTTTAAATTTTATAATATTCTTTATTAAATTTCAAACATTTTCAATTTTGGAACCAAACCCGGAATTGGCCACCAAGGATCCGAACCAGCCCAATCCAAGAAATCAGAAAATCGGAAAAGAAAAAAAAAATTGAACCGGTCGCTTTTTTTTTTTTAAAAAATAGGCAATTTTATTTTTTGTTTTTCCAGGTTTGGGGTCTCTCATAAGAATTTGAATAAAATAAAATCTACAAGTCCGATTAATATCTATTAGGTATCGATGGAATTGTATATTCCCGAACTACATGATTCCATCATTAAAAAGTAAATTTGGATTTATTTTAGTCACTGAAAATGGCTTTAAATTGGACTGTTATGCACGTGTTTTGGTAAAAAAATTCATATCTTGCTCATTTTAAATCGATTCTTAGTCATTCCACTTGAAAAATCTTCGTATCTTATGGATATATCACTTGGAGTTGACAGATCATGAATCTGACTCACGGATCATGAATAGTAACTCTGATAGCGGGTTGTTACGTTTTTATGTTTTTCCGATAAAGTTATTTTCAAGCTTTTTGTCAAACTTACCAACATAGATGCATAAAAATATACTAGTTAAGCACATTAAACCCTAGATCTATCATTTCTAACATAGATCTAGACATAGTGAGTTTGAAAAATACTTTTCTACCATAAAACTCACATAATACACAAAGTAGATCATCAAATTAGGGTTTTTGAGTGGTTTTATACATTTTGCGCTTGCTAGCTTGCTTTCTTTCCATTTCAAAGAAAAAGTTGAAGTTGTTGGACATTCAAAGCTTCAGCCTTAATCGTTTTAATACTCTCTAACTACCAAAGGATTGGAGCTTTAATGATTTTTCTAGGATTTTTCTTTCCTTCTCTCACTAAAACTCTCTCTATTTTCTCTAGAGAATTTCTCTCTCTAACTTCTCTTGTAACTTTTTCTTGAGAGCTTCTCTCTCTAAAATTCTTACATATTGAAAAAATGAAGTATTGTAATATGGGTCAAAGATGGTCTTATTAAATTAGTTCTCATCTTCCAATAATTATACATATAACTATGTATGTATAAATCTATCATCAATTTCATCCAATCCAAACTTACATGGAGATTTTTAGAAATTCTTAACCAATCAAATGTGCTGTATAAGAGATTACATAAAACCCAAAGGATCCCTCTCTTATCCATTCAACACCTCATCTTTATCCTCCCATTTTTGCTTTATTTTTTTTTTATTTGAATTTGGTAGCAACATTGACCACTTGTTGACTTTCACTTAATACACCATTTGGGCTAATGTTTGGGCTACTACATGACTTGGTATTTAAATCAAGCATTTGGGCTAATTTAATTAAGTTACATGATCATACATTATTGTCTACAAGTTCATTACATAATTAAATATTTGGGATTGTTTAATTAACTTACTAAGTTAGTCCATTAGTAATTAATTACATACATGGATTATTAAATAAATTCATCTAGTTTAACACATTGTCACATATTTAATATTCACAATAATTATATAATCTAATTAAACTTGTCATAATCAAGATTAATTAAACATTTATTAAGGTTCCATAACTTGTTAATAAAAATTATTAAGTTAATCCATTAATTTAATAAATCTATTACTTGGACCTCCCTTTGATTAGAATCAACATATAGTCACATATTCAACAAATCACCAAATTAATTCACAGAAAATTAAATTCATTGGAAATTAAATTCTTAATAATTTATAATTAACTTGAAATTCTCGGTCATTACATTAGCCACTCATAGTCTGGAGAAATCAAAATCTACTTCTTAAATCTATATTATCTCTTAGTGGATCACCTTTAGAGGCTACACAATTGAGTAGCTAACATTGATCCGTATATTCTAATCGGTGGATTTGAAGAAGAACGCGAAAGATTCAAGGGAGGGTGAACTCGTAGCTGTTCAAGAGTTACATCGACAAAGGTCCAATATCTTATATTTCCTTAATTAATAAGCATCGCATAAGAAAGATCCTGAAATTTGGTTTGTAAAAAACTTTTAAGTATAATTTATGCTTGCTTCGGTTGCGTTGTACAATTAGATTGTATGTATGCCTTACTTTTGCAAATCAACAGTGACATTAAGAACCAAACTTATTTGAAGTATTAATTTTTTTGATTCCATATATATGTGGGTATGTGTTTAGAATAATTTATTAGGCATAATATATTGTATAAAATCATGGGTTTTTAAAATAAATATCAAAAATCGTGTTTTTCAACAAAAATTGCGAACTGGAAAAACTAGTAGCACGTCGCAGCTGTGCTGCGCTGCAAACAAGCGTAACTGCATTGGGTCCAAGCGCAGCTGCGCTCAACCTTGCTGATTTATTCGATTTTTCCTGTTTTGTGCAGTTTTGAAAAACTAAAATAAAGTGTTATTTTAGATGATTTTATAATTAAAATAAAGAGTTTATTTTAAACTTAAAATTAGATTTCATACAACTTTAATTGTCCATTAAATGATATATATATATATATATATATATATATATATATATATATATATATATATACACACACATGTGTGTGTGTGTGTGTGTGTGAGACATGGTTTTAATTCACGATATAAATAGGTTGTATTGATGCATATGATGATATGTATGATAATACAAAGGCTTGATTATGGACTACTGACTAATAAAATTGGATTTGTTTTGTGTGGAAGCATGAATGAATGAGTTTTATAAATGAAAAAATAGGCGAACCTCGGCTTTCTAATTTTTCTTGTGTAAATTTTTATCTCCCTCCTATGTACTTTTCCTTAACTGCTGATCAAGGTTTTTATTTTATGAAAAATAGTTTATAATAAGATTAGATATAATTATTTGAAGAATTAGACCCGAAGAGCAATGAGCGCTTGAAGACCCGCTTTGTAATGGAGTCCGGGTTTAAATGTAATAGTTACGTTTAATATTTTGTTCTTGCACCCTAGGTTTGACTTTCTGGTTTACTTGGGGGCTCGAGTAAACCAAACTAGAATAAAGTTCAGAATCAATCCAAGTAGAATATAGTATTCTATATATACATGCTAATTATGTATATATTATATATTATCAAACATGTTTCACATGTTAAATAATATAACGCGTATTTTATTTAAATGTGTGCATGCGCACTAAACAAGATAATTAATAACAAACCCTCAATGTAAAATATATTAAATGGTAAATCTCTTTATCATTAACAAGTTCGTCGCAGCCATGTTGTTGGAAGCATTATCAGTAACAACTTGCACTACATTTTGTGGCCCAACTTGTTCAATGCAATCATCAAAATATTTGAAAATAAATTCTCCAGTGTGTGCTTCCTCAAAATTTTCTTTAGAAGAAAGAAAAGTCGTGCTCTCTTTGCAATTCACACACAAATTCATGATACTTCTTCTTTTTCTATCAGTCCAAACATCGGTCATGATAGAACAACCATTGAAATACCATTCTTCTTCTTGCTTCTTGAGTGTCTTCTTAGTCCTCTTTACCTCCTCTTTCAATAATGGTTCCCTTAGTTGGTATTGGCTTGGAGGTTGGTAATGCGGGCTATATTGACCAACCGCCTCACAAAACCTCTTGAAGCTATCACAGTTGATAACATTAAAAGGAATGCCGACTTCATACACCCATCGAGCCAAGTATTGATGCACACTGATAAACATATATTTTATATATTTATTTTCCTTTAAAATAGATTTATATTTTAATTTTAAATTGATTTTATATTAATTGGATTATTTTTTGGTGAAATATTGAGATTTTTAGAGCCCAAATTGTGAAATTAAATGCAAGCCCATTTGAAGAAGTAGAGGAGGATTAGGAAAAGGGAAAAGAAAAGTCAAAAGGATAAATTAGGAGAAAGAAGATAGAGAAGGAAAGAGTTGGAGAGAGAAAAGAAGGCTGCAACACAAAAGAGTCAGCAACCAAGCCATCACGTAGCAAGTAGGAGGAAAATTATATATATTAAGCCATCACGTAGCAAGGGAGAGGAACAAGCTAGCACGAAAACTGAGAGCCAACATCATACTATCACCATTCACCAAATCAGCAGTTTGCGTTTGCATCATATCACAGCAATACACTACCAAAAGTGTATTGCTGCGACGAACTTGGAATATTGAACGTGGCCTTATAGTATAATAAATCAATAGAGTATTAAATATTTAATATGTGATATGACTAAATTATATGATATTTTTATACCCTAATACTTAGTTTTTATATTTATTGTGTGCTTAAATGTTTAATTATTTAGCTTATTTTGGTTTTAATAGGTTTTATAGGATTTTAGTTAATTTATGTTAATTTAGGTGATTTTATAGTATTTTTATATTTCTTTTTATTTATGTGTTTTTATTTATTTTTAGTATGTTAGGAATTTTATTTATTATTATGTGTTTTTAGCATTTTTAGTATTTTTATATTATTTTTATATTTTATTTTGTTGGAAAATAAGCTTCAGGGGCAAATCTGTAAATTCTGCAAAAGTCTAATGGCATTGTGGTAATTTCAGCAAAATCGGAGGGCAAAAGTGTAAATTCCGCAAAAGACCGGTGGCAGAATCGTAATTAAACCAAAACCTGGGCCGCGCGCAATGCGCGCGCATAAAAGGAGTAAAGAGACGACATCATTTAGAGGCGATAGCAGTTCAGCAACACCGGGGACGAAACGGTGTCGTTTCAGAAGAACCGGAACCCTCCGCGCAATGCGCGGAAGCTCGTTAACGTCACCGGACGCGTTTCCGCGTTGACCGGTCAACTGTGGCGTTAAGACTGCGTTTGGCTTGCACGGAAATGCTGAAAACGAGATTATTTCGGGATTTTTGTTACTTTTTGATTCCAAATTGAATTTTAATTCTAACTAGGGTTAGGATAATAATTATTTTTTTTTCTTTTATTTTTAATTGTAAATCCTATTAGGGTTTGGACAAATTAGAGGCCTATAAATAGAGGGTCAACCTCTCATTATTGATTGTAAGTTTTTGGGAGATCTTTCTCCTAATTTCTTGGAGAGAGCTTTTCTACTAGTGTATATTATTTTTATTATGTTTAGCTACGTTTTTATTTTTCAGCTCTAAAGGGATGTTGAACCTTATTTTTAATTAATGTTTTAATTTAGTTTTATTATTTATTCCTTCATGCATGAGATTTATTCTTGATGATCTGTTTTAATTGTTTTATGATATTTGCTTGATTAATTTGATAAGGGCCTGTTAAGTTAATCAATAATTTATCATATGCTAGATTAAGATTTGATATTAAGCAAACGATATTTTATCTGATCATAAGTAGCAATTAATAATATTTGATTGTGGACAAACTTTTGAATATTATTATGGTTATCAAGGTGGCAAGTTAAATGGTCCGCGATGTTGAGATTGTTGCTTGGAATAATCTAATTCTCTAATTTTTAATGCAACTGTTATATTAAATCTAGACTGATAGTTCTATGTTGTATGATAGTTAGGGTCTTTTGTGAGCGATTGCTGCATTAGATTTATAATCATTTGAACCTCATGCTTGTAGGAATTGGTAAACTACCAAAGTTTAAGGGAGTGATTGAGAAAGCAAAGACCTTTGTTATATTTATTTATGCACATTATAAGATATTGGCATTGATGATGAAGCATACAAAAAAAAGAGACATAGTGAGGTCGGGCGCTACTAGATTTGCAACTTCTTTCTTGACTTTGCAAAGTTTGATGGAAAAGAAAGAGAAGTTGAGGTATATGTTTACTAGTAATGAATGGATCAATACAAATGGTCGAAAAGTACTAACGGAAAAATGTCGTATGCTATCGTCTTGAGTTTGAGTTTTTGGAATGGAGTAACACTATGCTTGAAAGTGTTTGCTCCATTGGTAAAGGTGTTTCGCCTTGTTGATGGAGACCGAAAGCCATCAATGGATTTTTTATATGGAGAACTCAAAAAAGCAAAGGAAGAGATCAAAGAGGAATTCAAAAATAATGAGACTAACTATCGTCCCATTCTCGGGATTATCGATGTTAAAGCCAAAGACCGGCTTGATAGTCCATTGCATTTGGCGGCCTACCTATTGAACCCTTATTACTTCTTTAAAGATCCTAGCATACAAAGTAATCCACTTATCATGGATGCGATGTTTACTTGTGTTGAGAAGTTCTTTCCCGATGACTTTAATCTACAAAGTCTTGCCATAAATACAGAGTTGTTGAAGTATAAGAAAAAAGAATATGGGTTTGGAAGACCTTTAGCGGTGGCAAGATGTGCAACAAATTATGATTATTATGATCCGGGTATAACTATTTATTGTTTAATCTTTCTTTACTATTTAATACTTGTTAAAATATTTGTTAGTAATTTTGATTCTTTAATGACTAGTTGGATGGTGATCCAATTATGGCAAAAGTACACCCAACTTGCAAATGATGGCAACAAGGATTCTTTCGTTGACTACTAGTTCATCCGGGTGTGAGAGAAATTGGAGTACTTTTGAGGGGGTAAGTATCAAGTATATAGTAACTAGTAAGTGGTTGTGTTTTATTAAGCAAAATATAATATAAATATATAATTTGTTGAATTTTTTTTTTATTATTTTGTAGATTCATACTAAGAAAAGGAATAGACTAGACGCAACAAGGTTGAACAATTTAGTCAATGTCCAATTTAATGCAAGGCTTAACAACAAGAAACAACGGGAGAAAGAGAGAAAAATAGATGTGCTATTAGCAAGTGATGCTTCAAAAACACAAGGATGGATTGTTAAAGGTGGTGATGATAAAATTGAGGACTGTTCAGGCCTTACTTGGGAAACGGTTGGTGAAGCATCCGGAGCGAATAATGTGTTAGAGCTTATGAGAAGTAGCAGAAATGTTGGAGTAAGAGAACTCCATGAAGAAAAAAAATTGTCTAATAATGACACAAAGGAAGAAGGAGATGAGGAGTATGAGTGTGGGTCCGATGGGGACATTATCCTAGAGGGATATGGAGAAGAAGAGTTAGAAATATAAAGGGATATGGAGATGAGGTCTATTAGTTTATATTTTTGATTATTTATTTGTGTTTTAACTTTGAATAATATGCAATGGATATGTGTTTGAACTTTAAGTAAAGATCTTTATTATTTTTATTATAGATTATTTTGCCTTATATTATTGTTTTGTTTGGATAAATATAAGATAAAATATTAAAATTGACTTAAAATAAAAAATCTCGCCTAACGCATTTTAGAACCTTGCTATTTTTTAGATTATTTACAATATTCATCTTTATTTTGATTAAAATTAAAAGAATTTATATCAATTTTTAATTTTAAAAACTCTTAAATTGACCTTAAAAAGTTAATAATAATCAAATAATATAGAAAAAAAGATATTTTTTAATGAATTTTAAATTGGTCAATGAATTTTCTAAATACGTTTATGTTTTACTTTGGCTTACTAAACTTGTAAATTTATTTTGAATATTGTAACATGTATATCTTATTAATATTATTGAGCTAATTCATATCAAATAGTGGCTATATAACCATCACATTTTACGTAATTCATTATAAAATTTGACAACCATAATTTGAATATACAAAATTCCTACTACAACAATGTGTTGCGATAGATAATATTTTTTTAAAAATAGAGACCGTAGAATCTATAAATAGATGGTACAAGTATAATAACCACAAATAGATCTATAATCAACATTTATTATGATTCAACTCCCACATTAATATATAAAATGCGAACATCACCGGAAATGTTCCATTTTTTGAATCAAAACTAACAAAATGTATAGTAGTGTAAACAATACAATTGAGAATCAGGGTGACCGTATTGGTTGTGGCCAGGCTCTCCCATAGTTCCATCCCCATATGAAATGTAATGCATTCTCAATGATGATAACCGCAAAAAAAACAAAAAAAAACAAAGAGAAGAAGAAGAAGAAGAAGAAGAAGACAGTATAACCAGACATGATTGTGTTTCGAAAGGAAGTCTATTCTCTTCACTCCCAACAGTTAAAACACAGAATGCTAACTGCATCTTAATGCCCACAACTCAAAAGGCTTCTACTTATTCCAACAAGCAGCGGCAAGCTGTACTTGGTATCTCAAAGAATCGGCAACTTACTCATCTCACGCACCACAGAGAAATCACAGTACAGGAAACTCGCAAATTCAGTCATCAAATTATCGTGATTTTGAATTTAACAGACATCAACCTTCTAATCCCAAATGGTTTTAACAGCAACCTTCTACCTACCACCCAGTGCACCACTATAAAACCATGTAAGCTTAGTCAATGAAATCATGCAGCTATATCTAGAACCAAGAATTTTTTGACGAGGAGTCTAGGACTCGGAAAATGTAATGGAAAATAAACGAACTGAAAACGTACAAAAAAAAATTTGAAAGAACGAATGACCAAAACAGAAAGGACTTTTCAATTGAAGATCTTAAACAATTAAATCTTACAATACACACTCTACATGTAAACTTAGTCAATGGAACAACTGAACATTATGTATGATCTGCAAATTACAGTGGTCATATTACCCGCACAAAGTCCATATCAACTGATACCTTTACAACCTGTATCCTCAAGTGTGTACAGCTTGCCCAAACTACTTATTAAAACAAAGATCGATTCAAGCTACAAGAAACTAAGAATTAAAGAATTGTTCACTTCCCCTGCTAAGAATGAAAGAATTGTTCACTTCCCCCACAGAGTCAACCAAACTCCTACATATATTTTCTATCCCATCACCGCTCGTCAACTACGGAAAGCAGCTTGTGTTGTTAACCACCTGGATTCTAGGTTATTGGCAACCACCAAAAACAACAACAACAACAAACCTACAACCCTTGATGACTCTTTAAACTTGAACCCAAAACATGTTGTTCATTGATATATATCATTCACAACTTGTAATCAAGAACTGCCACGAACCTCCGCAGCCCGTTGCTTCATCATTTCAGTTACAGCGGCTCGTCGGCGATTATCAGACTGCTGTTGAAGCCTCCTCAAATGTTCACGCAAATCTCTGCAGCGTGGTACGCGACAATCAGATATTTTGCAAGCTCGAGCATGAAGTTGAAGTAGATACCACATCTTTCTACATAGGGGACAGCCACCAGAGGAACGCGTTTTGCATTGTATCCCATGGCGGAAAAGCCTCTTCACCTTGCGACAGTTTGGATACTGACATTGTGGAGAACGACACTGAGATGCATGCACCAGCAGATCGAGCATTTTTCTCAGCTGAATAACTCGTTGTTGCCTAGCTTCTTTATTCTGTGCATCACGATCCGCAATTGATGGATGATTAGTCAACTTGTGAGGATGATCAATCCCCCCATCCTTTTGATAACAAGCATTGCATACATCATAATCAGGGCAAATCTCACAGTGCCAACCCTGGCCAGATTCTACATCAAGACGACATATATAGCATGTTGTCACAAATGCAGGAGCAGTGGGATTGTGAAGATGGTAAAGGACCATCATTGAGGAGTGTTTAGCACGACGTAAGGTATCATACTGATAATGATTTCCTTGACAAAGGCCCAGAAATGCCTGTCGGGTATCAAAGAACTCACTTTCAAGAATCTCGTCTGTATCTTTTGTATCTGCAGGCACACCACTGACTTCAACTGGATAAAGTGTATGCATCCCCCTTTGATTATTGGTAGGATGCCTCTCTCTCTCCTCAAGTTTTTGTTCAGCTTCATAACATTTATCACATAACTTAAAATTTTTGCACTGATTGCAAACCCAACAGTTTCCAGATGCCATTAGAATACAGCAATGGCTGCATGAATACTGCAAGTGAACCATGATGAAATCTTCCTTCATTGGTCTAATTGTATCACCAAGTTTATGCATTAGTAGCAGATCCTTCGATGCGTTTCCAGAAAGATCGGCTTGACCAGATGCTCTTAAAGCTCTTTTTGTAATAGTTTTTTTTGTTGTCCCCTTCTTTTGCTGCTTTCCTCCATCCTCTTCTTGTTGTATCTGATAGATAATATCCTCAGCAGCACCTGGCCAATAGTCTCCATCAAAATATGGTAGTCGAGCAGCAGTCACCTTAGCTTTGCATTCACCAGCAGAAGGAACAAAGAAATGGTCATATAAGTTAGTTAACTCGACTACAATTTTTTCCTTTGCAGCTTTTTTCAACATTGATAAATACCATTCCCGGAGCTTATCAGATTTTGGTGTCTTCTGAATTTCTGGATGGCAATATAAAATATAATCTTCACCCTTTAGAGGAGGACAAGCCCATATGTAGCAACTCGTGAAACCACGTTTCTTGCAATATTCAAGGTAACCGATTAGAATTTCATGGTAAACAAATGTACGGAGAGCCTCTCCAGTTACTGCTTTAATCTCTGGCCTAAAATACTTTACAGAATCCAGGTATGAGAGATAAACACGGCGATGATTTGGCTGTTGACACTCTGTTCCGAATTCCTGAACATACATGGCAAATAGGCACACTTCTACACCTTCAATTTTCTGAAACAACAATACTACCTTCGATTTATATGAAAATTCAGTCGGGTAGTTCTCTTCCTGAAAAATCTCAAGAAATCGCTGCTTCACTTCCAACTTTTTGTCCACCGATGACACAACTCTAATAACAAGAAATTCCGCTCCCAGAACCTCATCATAAGTTTTCCCTTGGACCCTTGCCCTGTCTAGCCTCTCCTGCTTCAATTGTTTAAATAATCGCTGCTCTAAGTGATCACTGAGAATTGTCCTAGGCAAATCTTTTGCTCCAAGAACCGCACTCTGTGGTAAGGGCAAACGCTCTCCTCTTTCAACTTCAGTAATATAGCAGTTTGGACAAGTGTACTCAGCTTGACCACCTTCATTCCTGCGGCCATTAAATAATGCACATATTTGATGTTGCCAAGCTTCACACTTATCACATTGAACCCACCCTTCTTCTGTCTCCTGATCATTCTTCTTCTTCTCCAGTCTAGCCTTCGGAAAAGAAGTTCCATCAACAACAATACGGTCTCCACGAGCTTCATTATAGCACAGAATGCAGAAGTATTGGCGTGAATCACCACTTCCTATGGTGTAATACATTGCATTTCGTTTAATACGAGCACCACAAGGTGTGCAATATATTGGTGGCGGTTCAAAATTAAGCTTCTCAACTGCACATAACTGACAAGAGTTCTCACTCAATGAGTGCTCCATGGCTTGATTCTTTTCTACCTTTGCTTTAGTCTGGCCAACCCACTGCTTGAGACTTGTGATATGCTCCCGAACTTGCTCCGGTGTAAAGAGTTCAGTCAATGACACTCCCTTTATTTCTGGCTTCCCAGACTTGGTTGCACCCACATTTTCAACAGGCAGTGTCACACTCTCCTGTTTAGCCTGATCAGTTTCTTTCTTAATCGTAACACCATCGTGCTTAGAAAAGCCAGCAGGATCACTTGATATAGTAGAATCACCATCAGGCATTCTGATGAAGGTACCATCCATGTTGTCTTTCTTCATCTCAACACTACTGGGACTCCCTTGTGCAGAACTTATAGGAATTTCCATCTTCCCACCTGTAAACTCAGATTTCATCTGCCTACAAGTGTCACCAGGTTGATTTTCCTCACCCTGTGGATCTTGCAGAACACGAGGGTCACTGATAGCAGAAAGTGGTAATCCAGAACTTTCAAGCTCAGGAGCAATAGATTGCAAGGGCTGCTCAATCTTCATGCGCTTCAGGGGGGGTTGTAAATCTTCTATACTATCAACAACTGACTGACTCATCAATCTACCTGAAACATCTCTAGTATCATAGGTTTTGCAGGATCCATTGATTGAAGAAGGAACATTAGGCATAGAATCTTGACGAGCACGTGCATTCCGTTGCATCTCAACAAAATTATTAACTGGAATGCAAACAGGGCAATTTAGATTTTTGCAATACTTGTGATGATTAATTAACTTCCTGGTATAATAGCAACGAGGAAATGGACAAGGAGTGAGATTGAGATTGCATGTTTCCATATGCCTCAACAGTCCTTGAACAATTATGCAATTCTTTTCTTGACATTTCCCTTCTGGAGCATTACATGAACTAGCATGCCTCAAGAACAATAACCACCTCTGTTGGTTCCTGAACTGCCGTTGTTCACCATTCAACAAAACCTGGTGATGCTGACTTTGCTGCTTTTGTTGTAGAAGTTGATGAGGCTGCAGCTGAAGTTGACGTTGTTGATGAGGCTGCTGTTCAAGTTGATACTGTTGATGAGGCTTCTGTTCAAATTGAGGCTGCTGCTCAAGATGAGGCTGTTGATGAGGCTGCTGTTCAAGATGAGGCTGCACAATATTCTCAGGGAGTGAACGTGGAGATTGAAAATTGATCTTTTCTGATTGATCAATTGAAGGCTTTATATTTGCATCCTGTTGGGTAGGGATCAAATTCGACTGGATGGTCTGATTGTTTGTCATTAATCCAGCAGAATGTAACGGAGCATAAAAGTTTCCAAACCCAGAAGAATCAGCAGTACTACTCCCATATGCATCACGCTGCAACATTTGTGGCACCGGCAGTTGGCCTTCAGAGGTTCCTGAACCATTCACAGACTGCGAATAGTTCCTCATCACCCCTAAACCACCACTTAAGGCCCCATTCCTGATTCCACCACCGATATGACTACCAAGGCTGTGCAATATACGTCTGTTTTGACCGCCAATATGCTGCTTTTGCTGCAGGGGCTGTGATTCCATGGTAGACTCAACAGACGAAAATCCAACACCATTATTAGACTCCAAACTCATGTAAGCCTCACTATTATTAGTGCTACTGGTATTACCAAATCCAGGAGTGGGCATCATTTGGCTTAAGATTCTCTCTCCACCACCCATTGATGAAACCATGCCATTCCCACCCGAACTTGAGGAAAAAAGGGAAGGTGACTGCTGATAACCATTAGACAATGCCCCAACAGACGGATTAAAGGATCCAATATCCATGCCACCAGAATTTGGCATAAACCCTCCTGCGTTAGAAACATAGTATGCAATACTATTAACTGCAATCGTGAAATTATCAAATGATGCAATGATCAAGTTAAAGTTTTCTATTTTATTAATCGGCATGACCAAGTTTAAGCTAATCATACCAGGGGTTGGAATCATAGTACTGACGGAAGAGGAAGAATTAACATGTTGCTGGAATGGTTGACTCTGATTACTGGTGCGCAGCTGTTTGAGAAAAATCCGTAAACGATTCTCCAAAGTCTCCAAATTCATATATTCCTCCATTGTGGTAGCAGCATTGAACAGAGACTCGTCTACCCTTCTTACTATTTCCAGCACCCTCTTTGTGGATAGCTCACTAGATTGTTGTGGCGGCCGCCGTTGCATAAGATAATCAAAGATCTTTTTCTGTACAAATGTACGTACTTTCAAAATTTTCGACTCCAAATTGAGGGTATTGCGATGATCACCTGAATTTTGTAGCTGGCCGGAAAAAATAGGGTTTCCATTCTGTTGGGTCATTCCCGGAACGCCAGAAGTACCAGGTAGATTAGGTATCTGGCCGGAGATCTTTCCGGACATGTGAGCTTGCAAATTCATTTTGACCCTTTCGAATACGACCTAATTGATGATCAATTTTCAAAATCTCACCGTCAATTCGTGGCGCATCATCATGAATTTACGCCTAGTGTTCCGTAAGATGAACTTTCTAACAAAAGCCCCAATTTTTAGAGAGAGAACGATGGAGAAATTGAGGTAATAGAGGATTTGTGAAAAGCCCTAAGAGAGAGAAAGATCGATAGCGGAAGAAAGAAGAAGATCGTCAAACTCCAAACAAATATGAACCCTCAAAGTCAAAGATTATTGCTTAAAGACAGAAATAGCCCGAAAGTATCTCAGGTTTCAATTCTATATCTTGTAGAACTGAAACATAGAAAATTAAAAAGTTCGGAACCCTTTTTTTTTTTTGAAAACATTCCAAATGATTTAAATATATTAAAATTATAGTTTGGTATAAGCATAATGATGAAAAAATTATAATGACAAAAAATATACAAATGAAAATTATTTTAAACATATATCAAATATCAATTGTAATAATACTTAGTAAACTAAATTCATAAAATATGCATATCGATGAAGTTTTTCTATACGGACAATGAAATAATAAGTCGTTTTGATAACTTTATATTCAAATTTAAAAATATTTATCGTTGATAAATAATATGATAAAAAAGTCGCTCAAATAAAAAAAACTCAAAATAGAGAAAATAAGATCTCAAAAAATAATGAAATTCACACACATGAAGAAATGAATACACAAATCAATTATTTTATGAAAAAAATAAAATCTCACACAAAAAAAAAAAAAAAAAACTCACATATTAAGGGAGTAAAATACTGCATCATAAAAAATAAATTTAGAGGGGAAACTCTTTCAAAATTAAAAAAATCCCTCGTAGATCTAAAACAGATGTTAAAGTTTTTTTTTTAACTATAGAGATAATATAAAAAATATATAAAGAAAAACGGAAAAAAGGAATTACCTTTGAATTCACAAGTTAAGCCTTAATTAGTTAAACTCTGATTTAAAAAATTACTTATTAATATGAAAGAGAATAAACCGTAATTAGGGTGACAATCACATTGCAATTACAAAAAACAACGTTATCATAAATGTGATTGTAAATGCAATTGTAGTTTTTAATTTTGGAAGATCACACACACATGAACAGAAAAATAAGCTTACACATTAAATAAAAATAGAATACTAGCTTAAAAAAAGAGATATAGAAGATGGTCGCTTCTAAAATTAAGAGACCCCTTCAAATCCAATAAAGGAGAAAGATGGAGCAAAAAAAGTTATTTTTATTTCTCAAGTTATACCATAAATAATATAAAAATCTTTCTCTTATAGGGTGCACAAGAAATTTAAAAAAAATCAAAAAATCGACCGGATCAAACCGAAACGTTAAAAATTCAAACCACAAAAGTACAAAATCGAAAACTTGAACATTGTAAAATCAAAAAATCGAGACTAGTTCGACCAGTTTCGGTTTGACTTCTCAAAAAAATAAAACCGACCGAACAATTTAAAATTATAATATAATTTATATACTTTTCTAATAAATATTTATTTTAGTTATGAGACTTAAGATTAAATAAATTTAATTTAGTTATGACAATTAGTTACACAATTACATTACATGTATAATGATATACACACTTGATTTTAAATTAAATTTAAATATAATATTTTAAACTTAACTACATATGCTTAAGTTTTAATAACTAACTAAACCGATTTAACCGATAATCGAATAAACCAATAATCGATTACGGAGTAAAAATTTGAACGATTTTGATTTTTAATTTTTTATAACCGACTTAAATAGTTTGAGTTTCTTTTTTAGCGACTAAACCGATCAAACCGACCGTTGTGCACCCCTACTTATTAATAAAAGAGAGAGTAGATCATAATGGGGGTTGCAATCGCAACACAACTATAAAAAACTGACAAGTTTATAAATACATAAACTAAACACAAATTTAAATATTAACAATATTTATATCATTAAAAAATAATACATAACACAAATTTTAATATCATACCCTATTTTTTAATAAAATCTATGGTTTGTGCATTTAGAATTATTCTATAAAAAAACAACATTGTCGACCGCGGACTGATTTCGTACAATAATGCTATCATTAAGGTAGTCAAGTACAAGGTATGTTGTACTTGTAATATTTATAGAACTTGTTACAGTTTTAGGAAAGGATTGAAATTGTCTCCAATGTGCACACATACAGTGGTACCAAAACAATATTTGCAAGCTCTTTACACAACCTTAGTTTTGGTGTGTTAATATTTTTGAGTGCATTAATCTGTCAAATATTTTGAGCTATATATGTACTTAATTTTTATTGGCCTAAAATTTTATCCTCTTTTATTAAAGCAAGGCTTCAATGGTCTAGAAATGCACTAAATCAGTACAATAAATCTGTTTGAGCTCCAAGAAGGTTTATTATTGATTCTGATAATAACTCTTTTTTATTCCAATTTTCAAAAGGAGTGTATATGACTGATCTATCATTGCTAAACCTTAATTTTTAAATATCAATAGACTAAATGACTTTATGCTTTATGATTTAAGGTTATCCTTATAATAATAATAATAATAATAATATTATATATTTTTTGGTTGGTATCCATTGTAAAAATGTATTTATTTTATTTTTTAACAAAATTTTACATTGTTATTATTTTGAATGAGGCTGAATTTTAATTTCACTTGAAACAGCTTCTTGTGAAATTTCGTGGTTTTGGTTACCAATTCAAAAAATTACACGAGTGTGGCTGCCAATATTTTTAAACAACGTACCAATTTGCACCACACTCTCACCTAGTTATTAGATGGCATGAAATCTTCTGTAATTAAAATTATCTGTCTCTATGTTGAGGCTTATGGCGACAATTTTTAAGATCTATGGCGACCGTATGTCCTGTCGCCGTAGTCTTACAAAAAAATATAATTATGACAACAGTACATACTGTCGTCATAGACCCTAAAAACCGTCATCATAAATCTCGAAATTTGATTGCAGAGAATCTCACCCCTCGTTAGAGATGGCCAATATATACCCACCAATTTCAACTCTTATCAATACACATGAATTCACAACCATATCATCTGTCATCAACCTTTGATGGTGGTACCTTTAAACGGATCTTAGCTAGGTCCTACCTAGTGTTGGGTGCTGCATCTTTTGGTCATATATACAAATAACACAATAGTGAATAGTGACGATGCATCACACAGTTAAACTAAAATTAAAATCTTTCAACTGTATATAACCCGTCTTTACAAACCATAGCATAGCAGTCGAGTCCAAATATCTTTAAGATTTGCTCATAACAAAATAGAATAGAATAGCAAGACTCTCACAATCCACCAGAAAGCAACCGCAAGCAAACTCAGCAAAAGCGGCTCACAATCCACCAGAAAGCAACGGAAGCAACCTATATGACAATAAAAACAAATAATGAATGGAGAGTGAGTGAGAGAGCATACTGACATTTCAAATAATATCATAAATCAGAATTTCACCAATCTTACTTTGTAGCTATAAGAGGAAAGAGTACATTTATTAAGCTTCATAACTAGAATAATATCCATACATGGTTCACTAATTAGAATTTAAGAACGGGCTGCCTAACTTAATAGTCCAATAGATGGACTACAATTAATTAATAAGGGGAATTGATATTTTCACAAGCAAAATGATAGTTTCACAAGGTCCCTCTCACATGAATAGTAAGTAGGACCTACACCTATGTGAGATACCTTGTGGAAATATCAATTTTTACTTGTGAAAATAACAATTTCCTTTAATAAATAAAACTACCATGTACAACAAAATAGATAAGTTAAGTTCAAAAATATTAGATTACATGACACACAATTTTCTGTTACAGATCATCAGAATATTCATGACCGAAACATCCTCACAGGCAAAAATAGCAATCCCTAAGAAGAAATTGTCATTAGGAAGATCCTTACCACCTGTATATGACACTCATAATTGTATCATCCTACTGGAGGTTGGCCTATAATTTACATGTTAGTTTTGAACTGGTTCACAACCGTTTGCCTTTCAAGGAAGAAAAATTTTGGTATAAAATTTAAACAATCAGCATTTTCCAAACTAAATCCTAGTAAGGAAACACACTGAGGCAATTTGGCAAGAAAATAATCCACGTGGATTTTTATTTTATTTTTAAAAACAAGCATTAGCTAAAGCAAGCATTAGTATGGATGCGTAAGAAGGTGAGCTATTCTAACAAATATAGAATATTGTAAACCAGATGAAATGCTAAATAGCCTCAAATAGTAGTAGGCGATTGTACTTCAAAATGAAGTTCAATCTCTCTCTGTCTCAAATAGTATTCACAAAAATCCCCTCCTAACAGCTCCTCGCCGTTTACAAGCTAACATGGTCACGGCCAATTAGCGAGTACTATCATCTGGTGGCCTTGGCCCCACCAAACCTCTCTTGGTCAAAAGTAAATATAATTTTTTGAAAGGAGATATGACAGAAGAACCGACAATATCTCTCATCAGATTCCCATAAATCAAATATAGAATAACAAACTTCTAACTCCCACAGGTTTCTGGCAGTAACCTCCTAACACCAGCATAAAATTTATTAGCAAAAATCTTATATGACCAGGACAAAGCTCAAGGGTATGTATGGAACTTATAGGAAACACAAAGGGAAGAGGGAAAAAACGAATAAAGAATAATGAAAAAAATTCTTAACAAATAGAATTTCATTTAAATTTACTTCTAAAAAATTTATATCAAAATGTAGTGTATCAACACGAAATTCGAATATTTGATATTTTATTTTCCTTTTCACTTCTTGTGTTTTCCTTTCCCTTGCTCTTCTTAAATCCAAATAAAGCCTAACTAAACACAAAGAAATGAAAAAACTAAAATTTTCAATTAAAAAGCAGTGTTCTAAAAATTCCCGCCTAGGTCCGATTAATCCCTGCCTAGGCGCTAGGCCCCCCCTTGGCGCCACGCCTAGGTCGCCTAGTGCCTAGCCTATGCCCAAGGAGGAAAAAAAATCCCTCCAGAGAATTATAGAGGACTGGGTGAACAAGATGGAGAAATTAGACGAGGCCTAAGCGAAAAATTTAGGACTGCAATTTTTTTTTTTATAATTTTAATAACTAAGCTACAAAACGACGTCGTAGGAATAGATAAATAAGTTGAGGGCTGTTCGGGCTTTACTTGGGAAGCGGTTGATGAAACATCCGAAGCGGATAGCGTGCTAGAGCCTAAGAGAAATAGTAGAAATGTTAGAGTAAGAGAACTTCATGATTTTATTTTTTTTTGTCTAATAATGACATGAAAGAAGAGGGAGATGAGGAGTATGAGTGTGAGTCCGATAGAAACATTATCTTGGAGGGATATGAAGAAGAAGAATTAGAGAGAGATATAGAAGGATATGGAGATGAGGACTATTAGTTTGTATTTTTTATTATTTATTTGTGTTTGAACTTTAAACAATTGCATGTTTCTGTTTGAACTTTGACATTAGCAACATGGATATGTGTTTGAACTTTAAGTAAAGGTCTTTATTATCTTTATTATAGATTATTTTTCTTTATATTATTGTTTCGTTCGGATAAATATAAGATAAAATATTAAAATTAGCTTAAAATAAAAAATCCCGCCCAGGCCCCGCCTAGGCCCCCCCGGCCGCCCGCCTCCCGCCTAGCACCTTTTAGAACCTTGTTAAAAAGTATAACATAAATATATCTCACTGGTCACAACACAAAGAGAACATATAAGGGCACACTATGTGAACAATGGAACATAAAAATCTAGGGTGACCAGGACTTAACATTTGCACAGTGGAATTGTCATCTTCACCAGTATCATAATCTGTACCAAAGAGTTTAGACTTTTATTAGTTACCCTATTAAGGACCTGGAAAATTCTTTCTTGCAACGATTGCGCAAACACTCAAAATCCTCCCACTGTTTGAGCTTCAAAAGCATGAATTTAAATTTTAAAAAACTCCGCATTGATTTTAAATTTTAAGATTTCAAAAATTAACTTAAAAAATACAAACTATATCAAAATCACTAGGGGAGTATAATAATAATAATATCCCATGCACCTACCATTTCCCTTCTCAGTTGAGTCTCTCCTTGTCATCTCCTCAATCCTTCTTTGCATAGAAATGTTCATTCCAAGAAAATACTGCAGTACCCCAAACAGTGCTATTCTGCGAGTAAATTGCACAAAAAGACGAGCATATTCCAGGTTGCCCATTTTGTAGTGGTTGAAGTCATATATGATTGGTGTAATAAACACAAGATGGAGATTCAGGTGTTTGGCTCCGAAATTGAGGACAAATATAAAAAATAGGCCTCCAGAAACCTTGTTGTATATACCTCCACCGACTACTATTTTGATACAAAAATGTGGTAGGTGGAGGAAGCATTTTAGGAAAAAATGCATCAGCTTGGGACGGAGAAACTTGGCTGCAAAAAATGCACCATATAGGAAAAATTAAGGAAAGATGAAGCCAAACAAGTATCAAGAGAAGCAAAATTATCATGATCATTAGCAGGAAAGGGAGGAACAGAATCAGAATTGGATAATGAAAAAGAAAACTCATGCTCATGGAAGACTAACAACATGTCCACCGACAAAAACTTCTTTAGTCTCGATTAACGTTACCTGAAACGTGGTTCATTTCAGTACGAATAAGGATATGCAGTACGCAACATAGTTAAAATGCGGTATTATAAAGTATCTTTATATAAGCTCTTATATTTAAGAATTCTCTTAACATCTAAATATAATAAACCTAAGTTTTATTCAGTTAAATCAATAAGTTGATTGTTTTATAAATCATTTAGTACAAATGTAATGTTTTAGAATATTGATATTTGTGCAATTATAAGTAAAATAACAAAGGAATTTTTTGGTAAGCTAAATTTAGAGTAGTGGTGCATAAAAGTAACATGTTTTGATACTCAAGTATCAATACACGGTTCTCTAGATCAATAAAAGTATCTGGTAACTCTATTCTCACTATTATCAACTTTACATTTTTTGTAAATATATAAAAAAAAACGAATTTATATGGAAAGGAAAGTACAAAAAGGGAGGAAAAGTACTTGTATTAAAACTCCCAAATCCTAAATTGAATCAAACTTTTCATGAAATAAGGCGTCACCCAAGCTTCCACAAAAATCCCAAAAAAGAAAATTACATAACTTTTATGTTTCAGGACAAACCAAAAAAATATATTAAAACCATAGCACTCTAAATTTTGTTTGTGCATGACATGCATAAATGGGCCACAAGCGTTTGTATGCCCTTACTCTACAACAAATTATAAGTATTAAAATGACTGAGAACTGCGTACTAAATAAAAGCCTTACTTTTTTAGGGAAACTTGGCATTCCAAATATGAAAAGATAGGGAAAAATCATAAGGAGATAGAATAAGAAAATTAATAATAAGATAAAGAAAGACTTGCATAACAAAATTTCTCAAAGAATTGCAATGATCACGATCTCCTACTAAGAGTAGAGAAAGAAAGAGAAAACTAACTTAGAAGACTCATAAGAGAAAAAAATAAGAATTCAAAGTCAACCTTGCGGTCCTTGCTAATGATAGAATGAGCAATCGGAGTAAAGACGAGAGGACAATCTTGAAAATGTAGTCACTAGAGAACATCACCAAGTCAACTATCCTCCCAAAACAAATATGTGATCCCCATCTCCAACCATAAGGGGATACAGAACTCAAGCCCTTAGATAGGAATTTCCAAGGGCTAGCGTGAGTGACAACATTAGAAATAGGATTCACGTCTCATCCATTACTGTGAAGACCATATTTGCTCTTAATCACTTATGCCAAAGATAATTTAGCTCTAATGAAAACCGCCACAACCATTTACCCGTAAGGGAAAGTTTTTTCGACACAAGACTCTATAGACCTAATCCCTTTTCCTTCTTAAGGCTACAAACCTGATTAGCCACCAAAAGTTTCTTCTTTTCCTCCTCTGGCCCTGTCGAAGGGAAGTGATTCATAATACTCTCAAGAGAGAAGTGATTTGGTCCCTTATAGAAAAAAGCACACCCTTCCATCCATCTAAGTACCTCGTTACCCTTGGTAGTGATTTAGAAGAAGGGTTACCATCTAATTTGTCACGCCAAGGCAAGTTAATGGTAACTCTTGAATAACGGAACCTTCCAAAGACAGAGGCATAGCACCAAGTGAGCGAATGTCTAAAGTAATACATGTAAGACTACACTTAAAACATATTAACGGCATGAATGCCCTCGGAAAGGAAGATAGTATCATCTGCAATCTAGGTGGGAAAACTTTAATCTCCTCTCTAACCACAACACAACTAGCCACCAACCCAATCTTCTTATTATGTGATAGCATTACAATTAGAATAAAGTGAAAAGGAGACAAGGAGTAAGTCCGTCTTAAACCCCTTTATGCCTTAAACCAGATTTAGTTTTCTCGTACACAACAACGAAAAAGCAAGCAGACTTAAGGTAACAAAAAACCACCTCATCCATTCGATTCCAAAGCCTTTCACCATAGGCCTTGTCAAATCAAGCCGAATGACTAAAGCCTTCCGCTCACACCTCCAACGTCCCTCCACAATCTCATTGCAACCAGCGCATCATCTAAAATTCATCTCCCCTTAAGCAATCTGAGAATCTGAAATAGTATCACTCAACACAAATCTCTTGCTCTTAGTCTTTTAGAATAATAGAAAGAATCTCAGTCAAAATCTTATAAGCACTAGGAGTCAAACTACTAGGTCTAAAATCATTGGGTCTAGAAGTCAAACTACTAGGTCTAAAATCCTTAACTCTAGTAGACAAATCTTTCTTAGTAACTAAAGTGATGAAAGTAGAGCTAAGAGTTTTGTACAACACGCTAGTGGATTTTTTTTAGTAGACACCCTTTAATATTGTCCAAACAATGCTATTAAAATGCCATAGTAAAACCGTCAAGACCAGGAGCCTTATTCCCTTCAATATCAATAATTGTCACCCTAAACTTCTGCACGTCGAAGGTCTCTCCAACCAGCTACATCTCCCACTCAAAATAATGTTTACCTATTTGGATTATAAACAATAAAAGTTTGCTTTAACAACGCTAGGTTCGAACTTGTCACTATAATGTTGAGAAGCATAACACTAACAGCCAAGTGCTTTTAATTGCTGATAGTTTGGTGAGTTTTGTAAAAGAATTTCAAAAGGAGTTCGCTAATGTAGGATAGGTACAGGAATCCTATTGACCAAATAGATGACAGTAAGCAAGCACTTATAATGGGAAGATTTGCTTGAAATCTCAATGTCTATGTCTTTCAAGTA